>JBBPTK010000306.1:0-18175 GCA_038094135.1 Spongiforma cf. squarepantsii | reverse complement strand
AAAATACTCAAACCATCAGAATAAAGTGAGGTACACATGGATATTTTGAGGTAAATGTGGATATTTTGAGATATTACTTGAAATACCCAAAATACCTGAAATTATCCCACTGAGGTTTTTCCTGATGACATGTTGGAACGGAAGAATGTTGAATCTTATTTGGTATTCACGCAATGATCACAAGTCAATCAACTTCCACATCTCAAAGCTGAACTGAACCATATACTATGCAAGCTTCCAAGTCCTCAACAGCCATTCTTTGTGCCCCAGATCAACCCATTCCGACCACAGATTTGGCTTTGACAGATTTGTCCACCAATGCCACTGAGAGTGATGCAGAGTCTTGTGGAAGTTGTGAATGTGAATCTTTCAAGTTGTCCTCTTTTCATAGTCTGGTGTGTACTTGGTACCGAATTTTTGTCCAAAGAAGTTTGCTAAGATGTTAGGGGAGCATGTAGGTGCCCATGTTGCAAGCAGAGGCTGACATTCAACTGCAAGCAGCAATAGCCCACAGGAACATCATACGGGCAGAACATCACCTTGCATTGTGTAAAGCACAAGAACATCATGTTCTGAGGCATCTGTATAGTTTTCAGGCAGGGTGTGCTGAGGAAAAGGCACATGTTGCAGAGGGAGCCATTGGTGGTATACAGGATACTATTCAACATAATGGTTTTCAGATTGTTTCATCTCGCTCCAGAGCAAAAATCATGTTTCCGGGTTGTTGATTATATACATCTACTGTTCCAAATGATATGATTAGTGTTCATACTCAAATGTGCGAGTCACCTGGCCTGCCCACAAGAACTCCAAGCCTAACTAAGCTTCTTGGCAAAAAGCGAGTTAGGCTCATTTTCTGTAAATTGTACACCAGGAATAAACCTGTGACCTTGCATGCTGCAACAACATTGTGAGATATGCATACATGAGTTGCACATACTCAGGAAGGATTCAAATAAGCAACCCTGTGACATTGTATACATTGTACTAAATAAATGACAGTGCAGACCTGACTAGTTGACCTTCAGAGCAGGGTATCATGTAGACTCTGTGAAAACATGCATGAGATGAGACTGCCTTGCAGGCAATGCCAGTGAGTTGTTTGGTTGAATTTGTTTTTGACACTGATATGTAAACTGTGTTTGAAATTCTGATTTTGGTACTTACGAGTCACATCATGGGCAAGTGCAGACAGCCTGCTTCTGGTGATGAGCAAACTAAAGGACATCAGACCAAATGGTGTTCCACCGGATGTGTAGGAGCTGGAAAGGGTGGCTCCATGCATCAGCTGCAGAAGATAGGAGATGCAATCACTCACCAACAGCAAAAGGGTACTGTGGCAATTCCTTCAGATGAGCCGGTGAATGAAATGGCGCCAAAGCCAAAAATACGTGTCAATGACAAGACGAAGAAACATGTACTAAAGGAGAAGAAAGAAGTACTCTTCGGCTTTTTTTTTTGCCTATAAGCTGACTGTATTTAAATTTTCTCTAGGCTGCACCACTCAACCCCGACGAGCACCCTTCATTTCAGGTGGCCAATGAGTCTTCCCATTTTGGGTTCCAGTCTGGTGATGGTGATGATGTGCCCCAACAAAGCTACCATTGGACGGAAGGTGTGAGATGCTTCTTTTGTGCCCAACATTGATATACTGAAGTAAGAATGATGAGGACTGGCGAGACTCATATAATGAGCAGGAGTATGATATGAGTGATGAGGGTCAACCCAACAACACTGAAGACTCCCAAGATGATGAATCTGGTATGCACAAGTTCTTGTGATGAGCTGTTATTGATCAATTTTATTCAGAGCACTCAGACTGATTGTCACATGAGTCTACTCATAACATGGATATAGACAATGGTTGCACAGAGCCTATAGGTATGCCTGTTTACTATAGTTCTTTCATTGCTGGCTTATTTTGGAACATGTTCCAGAATCAGCTGGTGATGCAGACCATTTGTCTTCCCAACACAAGAAGCACCCTAATGCAAAGCTTTTAGGTATACTCAGGATCTGAGACAATTATGCTGCTACTGACTTTTTTTTCTCCAGAACATGAAGCAACTGGTAATGCCAACCCTACAGGTATGCTAAGCTACAGTAGCTACTAAATTCATTTTCTACTGACTTGTTTTGTAGAATGCAAAGTGGCTTATCGTGCCTTCTCATCTGTCCAATGCAATAATGACTGGCATGCAAAGATAGGTGTGTTGGTCTATTAAAGGCGTACCTCTACTGATGCTTTCAGGCTGTGGATCAACTGGCAATAAAGATCATAATGTGGACTCTACAGGTATGCTAGTCTACTAGTAAACTCTTGTCGAACTGACCGATTATTTTTTCCAGAACACAACTCAGCTCGTCAGGTCGACCACCCATCTTCCCAACACAAGAAGGGCTGACATATGCAGACAGGTATGTTGGTCTGTAAGATCACATCACTACCAGCTTCTGAGATTCCTTTGCAGCACGCGATTCATCCAGTAATGTGAAGAACAAGTTGAAGCATCAGATGCTTGAGCCTCCACCTGTGCCCTCACCTGTCACTAGATGCAATGCAAGTTCAACAGAGTTCAATGTCCTTGAGCAACATCATGACCATAATGGGGTGCCATGCCCACCATCACAGCAGAAGCATAGGGCCTCAGCTGCACATCATCTGCAGTGTGAGGGTGATTCTGAGTCAACCACATCGGACAACAAGCCTATGAAACCAAGAATGTGCAATAAAGAAGCTGAGAAATGTTCTTTCTGGCCCAACATGTGGAAACAGCTAATTGACGTAGCCAAACTCAAGTGGCACATCTACTTATCAGTTGCAGACACATTTCCACAGCATGCTTGTGCACAGAACAATATCATTTGTGATATCATCAGCCAAGTTCTTTGACACTTTCATGAGGGTCTCAAATTAGAGAGTGGATACTATCCAGAGTACAAGGCTGAGTTATATATGCTGGTAAGCCATGATTTTATCATTGTTGCTTGCTAATTAATGTGTAGATCTTTAATGATGCGACAACATTTCGCTTAGAGATCAAGAAACTCTGTGTAATGCATGTTCCTACTCTTTATGCCATGGATAATATCTGCAAGTTGGTAAGTTTCCATGCACAGTTCTTTTGTTTTTGGCTCACACACCGTTAGTTGTGGGATGACATAGGAAATTGGCGGTCCTCACTCAAAAAGAAGGCATGCAACTTGTTCATGAACACTATCGGTGGGATCTTCAAAATCAGTGTTCTATTAATGCAGACCTTGTGAAAAAACTTCTGGGATGCAGCTCTTTCTTGAAAAACGGCCAAGACAAAGATGTATGTATGCTAGTGCATAGAATCTACAAGCTAATGTTCTTGCCAGGGTCATACAAACAACCTCACACACCCTGCACTTGCTGGACTCATAATTGACTTCTTCTATGCCAGTCCCAACTCAGTTGGAAGTCTCTTCCCAGAAGTCTTCAGAAATGAGGTTCCCCGTGTTGCCATTGCACTTGCCACTACAGCAGTATAACCTTTCTATATTTATTTAGTTTCTCACTGTGCTGACAAATGTGAACAGATCAAGATCACTCTTGATGAGGTTGCCACCAAGGGGAAGGAAGTTATGTTCAAGTGTGACATTTATGCTGATGTTTATACAGATGTTCTGGGTCTCATGGTTAAGTGTGATACAACTCCCATCCACAGAGTAAAGACCAAAGCACTGCGTGTTCAATGGGCCAAGATGAGAAGGTAATTACTTGCTGGTGCATAAGTCCCACTGGCTCGCAGAGCCTTTTCCTAGGAATGGCAGTGCAACAACAACAACAACTGGCTTCGATGTTGATCTCAATTAGATTTGGAAGGTGCTCCATTTGTAATCAGTATCCTATATCTACCATCTGTGATGTCTATCCAATTTGGAAATCTGGATCCTCCTGTGTTGGACTGTCCAGCACTGTCCAGCACTGGGCAGAGGAGGTCTGGTTTGCTGATGCAGGAGGACCAGGATGTTGCTGATGCAATTGAATGAAACACTAGTGGAGATTCAACAGTGTAGGATGTTAGTGGTTCCAGTGGCTCCACTCTACAAAGTAATGTTATGGTCAAAGTCCAAACACAGAGTTGCATAATCAACAAGTCATACACTTCTTTTCTTTCTCTAAACCCCTCTATGTTCAACTTCTCTCATCTATCTCTTCTTACTGCTTCTTCATCTCCAGAATATCTCCATTCTATGAACTGGCAGATGTAGTTCATTTCTGCTATTGTTTCACCTGTTGTTTTGGTATGTGTTTCAACAACATGCCTAGTCCATTTCCACTATTGTTTCACCCATTGTTTCAGTATGTGTTTCAACAACATGCCTAGTTAGTGTTTTAAAGTCTGGTCTGGTCTGTTTTTTTTTGTCCACATTAGGCAACCAGACTGAGACTGGTCCAAAGGGCATCCAAAAATCTCACAACTGGCAACTGGACTGATCCGGACCGGTCCTAATTCAGCCTACAAGGCAACCGGACTGATTTGGACCAGTTGTGACTGAAACTGGTTCACTCGCCCCTTTCCCATGGGAATTCAGCTTAGTGATGGCTGTACAACAGTTGGATAAGACTCTAAACTAATATCCATCAAATACCCTCGCAAATCAACCAAGAAACGGTCGAGATATGATTATTTTCGGCCGACATGTCATTTTTGAAGAGTATATTTTTGTATTTCAGTCATATCTGGCTCAAAAAAATTCAGAAAAATGCGGGAAAATTACAGAATACTACTATATATGGTAGTATACATAGGGGGTGGCTGTACACCGGTTGCGACCAGTTGTGACCAGTTGCCTAAGGTTCCACCAACCCAGGCAACTGGCAACTGGACTGGTCAGGACTGGTCAGCAACTGCAACTGCAGTCCAGTTGTGATCAGTTGCGGGTCCAGTCCAGTTTCCAGTTGTGCTACCAGTTGGCAACTGGACTTCGAAACACTATGCCTAGTTCATTTCCACTATCATTTCAGATACACAAGGCATTCATCTTTCTTCTTGCCTCATGTATAATACCTTCTATTCCTGTCTTGGTCTGTGCACAATACTCTTGCATATAAAAACCCACACATCATGTACTTGTAGTCTTGAGCTAGTTCTGCACAATCATAGCTCAGTATATTAGTGACCTTAGTCTGAAAGACTGACTAAGAGATCTCCTCTTGCTCTAAACCTTTACCTAAGTGACACATGACTCTTCATGAGCTCCTCCTTAGGCTTTGTGGTTACTAGAACTTGAGCTCAGCATTAACAACATGGTGACTGGTATTGCTATCGACCATGATGATGTGCCTATGCATGTGGCCAGTGATCAGGATGATCAAGGCAATCCTTCACAAATTGCCATCACTAATAGTGCTATGCAATTTGCGAATAACCACCCCAGTAAGTGTTCTCTAAAGTTCACCATTTCACATATACTAACTACAATTGATAGCTGCTCTTGTGATCATTCTTCAACAGTCAGTGTTGAATGGCTGGACTGAACTCACTTACAGGCTCACTCTCAAGTACACCACTCTAATCAGCACAGATTCCCTCAAGGCTTTTCATCAGCAATGATCAGAAGATTTCATTGCATTTATTCAGGAGGAATATAAAGAAATTCTCCATGAAGGTAAACTGCTTGAAGATGGTAAGTCTTTGTTTTGCAGATTTGAGTATACTAATGTATAGTGTACCAGAGATCATTCACATGAATAATGATCCTGTGTGAACTGTTATTAATGATCCTGAATTTTGTGGCCTACTCATCCAAATGGTATGTACCAGCAATATGTTCTCCTGCCAAAATTTACACTGATAACAGGTCTCAGAGGATGTACCCTGCATTGTGTGCGCTGCTTGGCTGGAAGCAGCTAAGCATATCATGGCAACCATCTGCCCCTGGAACGATCCCAGACAGCATGCTGAGTCAGTGTGTATTGCATGCCAATGGTGCACCAAGAGTACCTACCATGGCATCCAAACATACAATTTTTTTCATGACATAGTAGTCTCTGCATACCAGAGCACAACAGTATTGTTTCCTCTGACTGGTTTCGTATTGAATGCTGAATGTGTTGTTTGCCAGGCCTCCATATTCACTGGCAGCATTCATGCACAGGGCTCAATGGAACTTGCTCTTCACAACATAAGACCCCTGACCAATGAAGTCCAACACCAATGCACCTGCTGAATACACTTTTTGGGATATATGATTGCAGGCGTGGTAGCAACAGCACCCTACAATTTCACCTTCTTGAGAGATCCTCTTCCCACACAACAAATGTCATGTCATTAGTGTTTAAAAGTCCAGTCCAGTCTGGTCTTTTGCCTTTTTTGGGCTAAGACCAGATCGCAACCAGTTTTGGAAATTTCCTAAAATGGCAAAAACCAGACCAAGACTGATAAAGACCAATTTTTCAGTCTTTTTTGGTCTTTTACTGGTCTGGTTATAGTCTTTGACCAATTTGTAGGTAGCCAATACTTAGTACTCATTAATGGCATTCTACATATTTTGGTTATGTAAATTGGTTAAGAAATGGCCGAGATATGATCATTTTAAGTTTGTATGTCATTTTGTGATAATGCTCACTCAGACATATTGATCTGCAGGGCATTACAATGTGATCAGCAAGCTTAGTGGTAGCTGTACCAGAGGTAGTACATGCCATGACCTCGAATCGGAGCTACTAAGCCCATCGATCGGACCAGAGTTGACTGAGAGATGAGCAATCTCAGCGCATATGTCAGCAAAACACTAATTAGTCTCTATAAAATCGGAATAATTTCCTAAAATAGTGGAAATATTTTGGTAAATGGGGGTCGGATAGGTCCAGATATGGAGCCCCTATCCGACCCGGTTAAGACCAGTTAAGACCAGTTTTTGGTCAGTCTTTGATTTGTCCAGATCTGAAAAGACCAAGACTGATCTTTTCTGTAACTAGACAAGACCAGGACCAAAACTGGACCGGAAATCAGTCCAGTCCGGTCCTAAAACCAGTTTTTCATTGGTCTTAGGACCAGACCATCTTTAAACACTATGTGTTGTCACTGGTGAGTCCAACTCTTTCATTAGTTTCATAGCTTTAACTTGAACAATACATGGATTCCAGTTGATTCTGGTGTTGGAAACTTGCTACATTGATGGTTGTCAATTTCCTTTCATGTCCAAGCACAAAATTGCTGCTCTGAAGACCATCAATGTGACAATCAGGTCCAGCCAAGTTCATGACATTGTTGCTTGTTTCCAAGTTGACGTTCCAAAACCCATCCAAGAGGTGGCATGCACAAATCTGCTGAACATCCTTAGGCCTAGTGCATTGTAATGTTGTACTGACAGTTCCCTTGCAAGCTCTTTGTTTCAATGATGTATGTATTATTTTTTTTTAAAAAAGTGTCACTTATGTCAAAGCAATTGTACTTATCTGGATTGTGATTCTGGGTGTGAAATGGAAGAAATAGAAAAGATGGCCTATAATGGTGATGACATCCACCTGACTTAGGCTCCTCTGTGATGTTTATCCTGGAGCTAACTTAGGCTCTTTTTCCATAAATCTCCAATGCCAGGAATAAACTTGCCCATTTGAAATATGTGTACTTAGACAAGCTGAATCTTGCTGGCATGGTGCCTCTCAGCATTGTGGCATCTGCTCACAAAGACAGCATGGCATCCCTTGAACATTCTCCAACTACAACCTTTTTCATTTCCCTCCATTGTCATTCATTGTCATCTGCCACAGTGAGCTCACTGTTCTTGCTGTTGTCATTGCTGTCATTCATGACTAATTTGGTGCTTTTCTCCCTTGCTTCCCACTGCTGCTATTACTACTGTGAACTCCCTCACATCTCATCACTGCTGCTGCTGTGAACTCCCTCACATCTCATCACTGCTGCTGCTGTGAACTCCCTCACATCTCATCACTGCTGCTGCTGTGAGCCCATTATTGCTGCCACTGCCGCTGTGCAAGTTTCCTTACTTCTTGCTATTGGCACTGCCACTGCAAGCACCCTTGCTGCCCACCATTCATTGCCACCACCAAGGTCCCTTGCATTTTGCTGTCATTGCTGCCACTGCAAGTATTCTCACCACTCGTTGCTGTCCTCTTTCTCACTTCTCGTCATCATTGCTGTCACACTCCCTTGTTCCTTTCCATGCTGCTGTGAGTACTTTTCTCCCTGTCATCTCACTGCTGCAAGCTTTCATCTTGCTTATCATTCAGGATGTATTCTTGTCCCTTCTTTGCTTTTCATCGTCCTTGGGTGTCAGAATCCTGGTCATTGTTGCAGACACCCTTCAAGCTGGCACATCATTGGCCACTGCAAAGTCACTTTTTTTCATTACTCTTGCTCACCGTGAGTTATTCTTTCCTTTAATATCCTTATTCATGCTGGACTCACATATGCTAGTAATATACTAAGCATTGATTTCTGAATAGCTGTATTGAAGTAGTTGAATGCTTGCTCATCTCTAGCTATGTTGAAAGTGTAGGAAATGGATTTCTATGGTATGAAGTTGAAGTCTGTCATGTGAAGGTAAGACTATTATAGTGCTTTTCAAAACTATGTGGAAAATGGATTTTCAAAAGTTGCACCTGGGAGACAGCCATACAAGGACCCTGGAAGTACATGAGTGATTTGTTTGGCCTGCTTGGTAAGCACAGTGGTTTTCACATGCTGTTCTGTCATTGCTCACATTCACATGCTGTTCTGTCATCACTCACATTCACATTCAACTGGTATGTTGTGTTATCATTGCCCAAGTTGGTGGACAGGTGAGTATCTAGTCATTTTCTGAGGTCCTCTTTCATTTACTAATATAGATCCAGAAACATAGACTGTGTTTCCCCTAGGGCCTAGACTGTACCAACCCATCTGATCGATCTGTATTATTCCCTTTCTATCTCTGTGTAGTTATCTCTCAGATCATTTATACATTGTACCTACTTAGTATCTTGCACAATTCATGTTTCGATGTTGGAATTCAAGTACCACTTGCTATTTTACCAACAGTATGACACTGAAAATATGAAGTTCATGTCATTTGAGACCTTTGAAAAAAGTTACAAGTGCACAATCTATCATACTCATTCTACAGTACCTACAAGCTTATTATAGTATCTATGTAGTACTAATATCCACCAACTTGAGTAATGACAATACAACATACTGTACCAGTCAATGTGAATGTGAGTGACGACAGAACAGTGTGTGCAAAACCAGTATGGAAAACCAATGTGCTTATCAAGCAGGCCAAACAAATCACTCATGTACTTCCAGGGTCCTTGTACAGCTGTCTCCAAGATGCAACTTTTGAAAATCTGTTTTCCACATAGTTTTGAAAACAGCAAAAAAACAGCAAAAAATTGTTTCAATCATTGAAGTTTGAAGTTGGAAAAAGAATTTAGGCTATTGTGATATCCTGTGAAAATGCTATCTGATGGGTTTCTACTGTTGTTGATACCTATGTCATAGAAGCCCAAAGCAGAAGGGGGTCATAGTACTGTCATAATTTAATGACAGAATAACAGCATTATTGGAAGTTACAGAAGCAGCGGGACCAGTGACAACGTGCGAGGACATTTAAAGTTACGGAGTTTCAAAATGTGAGAGCAAGTATAGCCTAGGGGCTATGTAAAGGAATACAGAATAGCATTCCTCTAGCACAGTCCTTGAGACTGATAGAACAAGTAGTAGAAGCGTGAAAATGCTATCTAGTACCAGTCTCAAAGAAAGAAGGGGATAGCCCCTAGTAGAGGGAAACACTCTACTTACTTGGTTTGTGTAGGAACAGAAAGGGTTTAGAAGGACTAAGTCCTGTAGTGTGTTGGAAGGTTGTGAGAGAGAAGAAACAACAGAAGTCGTTATTGTTAGAGGGCAGAGCCCTCTGGTATATATACTCTACAGTGTGTTTGTACTTATTTACTGTATAGCACATATATAAGGTAAATTGGAAATAGGGTAGAGGGTTATGTTACCCTTGACCCTGGGTTGAAGATAAGAGTATTAATTGTATCCAATGGGATAAATAGCTCTTATCAGATGAGTCAGGAAATATGAAATATGACTCATCCTTATCTATGATGTCATGTTCTAGAACAATGACGTCATATAGAATCATCTAGAAGGTTCTAGTAAAAGAATGTTCTAGAATGATTATGTAAATATGAATATGAATAGCATAGAATATTCCTGAAGAATAAAATGAAAGACTTAGGATTATTCTTAGAATCTTGATTAGATAATCAGATTCTCAACACTATGTAGGAACAGTGTATGTCTGTCTGAATTACTCAGACTTTCTTGTGATGTAATGGAGGCTTGAAAAGCCACTTCAATGACCCACCATGACAGACTCAGATTGAGTTCTACTAAGACTTTCCTCCAACTATGTCACGAGAATTCACTCAAACTTGCATTTGTGGACATCCTTTCTCGGATATAGCAGCATTCACAAAGCACAATAGAGTGTGTCAGAGAGGCAAAAAGTGACTTTCTGACGCTCTAGCTGTTGCCAAAGAAATCTACTAGAACAAGAGGTCCCGGCAGCTTGGTGGAGATGAAGGCCTTCTCTCTGAGTCTCATGAGAGTGGTACAACCTTTGCCAAAGATTCAAATAGGGGAGATTCTGACTCTGGTCCACTTCAAATGCAGGGGGCTGACCAGGCAAGTGCATTCAATTTGATGTTTCAATACCAGAGTGGCTCAGGATTGTTGATTTTTCATTTTCTAGTGCAGTCATTCCTGTAACACTAGGCCAATGGGCCTGGATCCACTGCAAGGGGACACTGACAACTTGCCTTTGTCCCTGCGAAAAGCTCACTGGGAAAACCGATGACTACCAAAACAATTCAGGAACCACCCATGCCATTACCCCCTCCTAGCATAACTATTATGACAACTTCACAGAACTCAGTCCCATCCTCAGCATCTCTGAGTCAAATGGCACATTCTCAAGCAACTTTTAAGTCCCAAAAAAATACTTTTGGCCTATTCTGCATCTATGACCAAGACACTATTCCACTCCTTGATCCTGAGGATCAAAGTTCACATGAAGATGGGCCACAACAAACTACTCTCAAGCACAATGAGGGGGTGAATGTCTCCAATCCATTCCATCCTTATCCCAACAAGAGCTCTATGCTCTAGGCGACTGGTATTGGAACAATGGGTCACAGATTTTGCAGTCTAGTTTCAGGAAACTGCTCTCCATCATCGGGAGCATGGACTTTTATGCAGGTGATATCCAATCTATGAACTGGACAGGACTAGACTGTTCCTTAGGAGTTTTGAATACTTCTGACTGTCCTTGGAGCAGTGCTGAAGAAGAATGGTTAAATCAGGATGTGGGATGGATATGAGGATGTGCCACTATCTCTGTTCCTTTTCCTCACTGAGCTCAAAATCCTGGAGCATAAGATTATGTTGTCAATGACTTTTTCTACCATACCCTCATATCTAGTGTTTAAAAGTCCGGTCCGGTCCGGTTTTTTGGCCTATTTTGGAAGGCAACCGGACCGAAACCGGTTTTGGTAATTTCCTAATTAAGGGCAACTGCAACTGGACTGAAAAAGACTGGTTGCAACCGGTCTTTTGAAAGACCGGTCCGCACCCGGTCTGAAACCGGTTACGATGCTTAGTAATGGCTGTATGAAAGTTAGATTGGATTCCTAGCCTGAATCTAGGCTAGTAAGCTCCAAAATCGGTCAAGAAATGGGCGAGATATGATTATTTTCGTCGGGCTTGTCATTTTTTGACAGTCAAAAATGGTTTTTGGATCATAAATGCCTCAAATAAATTCCAACAAATTCGGAAAAATTACCAAAAAATTACCCAATATGGTAATATACATAGGGGGTGGCTGTACACCGGTTGCAACCGGTTGCAACCAGTTGCAACTGCAGTCTTTTTCCATCCAAACTGAGGCAACTGGCAACTGCAGTCCAGTTGCGATCAGTTGTGGTCCAGTCCAGTTGCCAGTCTTTTACCAGTTGTGCAACTGGACTTTAAAACACTACTGCCAACATCCCAATTCTGTCTCAGTTTGCTGCTGTGGCCTTCATCAAGGATCTTGGAACCAATTCCTCCTCCTCTTCCTCCTCTCCATCCACATCTTTGTCATCTGCTCCACTCACATCCACCATCATGACTGTCTGAGCTTTTTTCTTGGCAATGCCCTTTGGGGACCTCACCTCTTTCCTCTGTCTCCTCTGTCCAACCTTTTCCTCTGCCTCTCCTGGCACCTCTGACCCATCCCTCATCCCACTCCAGCTGCATGCCTTCCTGGCCACTTGGCATGGCATGCATGCCATTGCCTTCTTCATGCTGGATTGTGCCTTGCACACCCTGGAATTCTTGATGCATATGCACCTCTTGCATGCCACCATCTCCTCTTCCTGTGCCCACATCACCTGCATGGCCTCCACTTCTGCTCAGTGACACTCCACCACCAACTCCTACTCCCTCACCCTCCTTGGCACCCTCTCTTTCTCAACATGTTTCCACTCCTTCTCCTCTGCTTTGCAATGCTAATCATGATCAATTAGTAATCCTTCTGTGATCAGGATTGCCTCTGACCTCCTCCTTCACCCTCCTGTTCTCCTCCTTTGCTCTTGCCACCTGTCTCTTCTCCTCCTCTGCCCAATGACACTTCTCTGCCATCTTCTGATTCACCTTCTTCTCATCATCTTCCAAGTCAGTCACCAACCACTCAATCAAAGCTTGCTTCCAATTGAAGTTGTCATCAGACAAGTGAGACATGATGATAGTTGTGGTTCAAGAGTAACTCCACCAAACTCCTTCTTTTATCTCATAAATTCAGACTCTGCTCACACTTTGCCACACAGGTCCACATCTGACCACAATGAAGATCCACCACCTAAGGGCTTCTTGGGCCCTTCAAGGGCTCAGGGCCTAAAGGGGGGATACTGTCATGACCATGACATCTCCACTCCATCTTAGACAAACTCCGCCCCAACTGTAGTCACCTCCACTTCTATTCCAACCCATTTCTATTTAGTTCTGACTCCACCTTTATTATGTCATCTGATATTTCACTTACCCAGTTGCTGATCTATTCACAACTGCACCTCCTCTTTACTTTGTCATCCTATTCAGCACATCTTGTTCTCCATACATAGCTTTACTAATCCCCTTTGTCATCTCCTGTGTTCTTCATTCTGTACTGCCTCTGTCTTCTAGTATTTAGCTCCACTTCATCTGTACTCTGCTCCCTTAGTCTGAAGATTGTGTATCTTACTTCATTTCTTCTCCTCTGCTCTAAATCTAAATTCCTATTCAACTCCAAACTCCAAAATATGAGGACCTGGACCAGGCAGAGGCACAGCACTGTGTCATCAGTCACTGAGGCTGTTGAGAATATGAGATAATCATATTCTAGAATGGTCTGTTCTTACTTCATTCATCCAGACCAATTCTATTGCTATTCATATTCTTTCTAGAATGTTCTTTATTCTAGACTGTTCTATATGATGTCATAATCTAGAACATGACATCATCAGGCCAGATGATTCTATATGACTCATGCTGACTGATTCTACTTACTCATATTCGAAATACGAGACTAACACTATTGGTTGTTACTTATAACCCTTTACCCTATTTCAAATATTCCTTTTATACTTACTGTGGACAACATAGATACAAACAATGTCCTATAGTATATAAGACTGGGCATCTCACCCAGTAACAATAATGAGTTCCCACTTTGTTCTCTCTTCTATTCACCCAACCACCCAACCCTCTAAAGTCCTACAAAGACTATAAACTATCTTTGTTCCCATACAACCAAGTAAGTAGCAATCTCTTGCTACTCTCATTATCCCCTTTCATTCCTGTGCTGGAGAGATATCCTTTGTGGAATCTCTTTAGAGGCTAAAGTCCTCACCAACCCCAACTCATCCAACCCCACCTTTGGTTGGACCAGAGTGGAGTAGAACAGGACTCTGATAAGGTGTAAGCCTGTGCTAGGCCCAGCCCAGCAAGCTTCAGGGGCTGGGCCAGGCTCAAGGCTAAAGCCTGAGTCCTGCACATCACTAACTGTAGTTGTGATTGGCAACCAGTGTATAGCCACCCCATATGTATACTACCACATATAGTAATTTTTGGTAATTTTCCAGATTTTTCTAATATTTTTTTGAGCATATATCACTCTTGATTGGTTTGTGAGCTTATTTGATCAGAAATTAGCTAGGGGTCTCTAAACCTTTCCTTCTAATGTGATGGATACTACAAGTGGGAATGTGGGAATCTGTTTAGAACTGGTACAACCAATATGCAACTGTTTGGACTAGCTTACTTCACACTGCAAAAAAACGCAGATTGTGTGCCAGACAGATGTGGGAATAATCTGCAGATTTGTACGAGGCTTGTAGGAGATCCTATTGAGGTTCATTCGAACCACGGATTGGGGACGATTGGTTGCAATTTTTGCACATCCTGTGTTCATTTTACACAGATCCGTCACCCATCCATTGCATCCATAATCTTTGAGGTGGTTGCAATAAAAAACTTAAATTACTATCAATTAATTAAAATTTCACCTGTTATTCCTTTTTGGGTAGGTATTACCAACCGTAGCTCGCCAGCTCTGGTTCTTCGTTTGAATGCTATGATCACATTTTGCATTCAGGACAGTAATAACACAGGATAGATTGAAGCTAGCTATAGATACAATCTGACTATGAAAATATCCATGATCCTTGCCCCTCACTCATGTCCATGTCCAGTCACAGTACCAAGTACTAACCTTGCATGGCTGGGATGCTGATGGTGTTACTCTTGAGAAGAATGATGGAATAGGCCTGGATGGCAGAACAAATAAATACTGGTACTGAGCCTGAGGTAGCAAGGGTGTCATGAATGAAAGAGCAAGTGTACCAGGAGCAGTTACTGAGTCAGAACAGAATCCCAGGTACTGCCAGAGGTGACCAGGTTGAAAGCAAGTTCTGAAGCCCTAAAATAGTCAACTTGGCCTGCGTGATGCTGGCACATCCGAGTTCTCACATAGAACCATGACATGGACATTGTGGACATAGCAGTATCCATATGCATGCATATATACACCTACCAGTGAGAGCAGTGACCATGGTATGCAGAACAGATCAATGACTAAGTACTCACCTTTATAAGCACTTGATACATCTCCATGGTCTGAGTCTTATGGAGATTCCCAGCCATCATTGCATGGCACAAGGTTGGAGTGATCATTGAGTGGTGCAGTATTCAAGTTGGTAGCAGTCTTCGAACTCGAGGACTTGTTGCCATGGATGACAGAAGCTTGCAAGTCAATGGATTGTTCTCTGAGTCGGATAAGCCAGTGCTGATCTGATCCAATTTTGCTGCCCTTGCTGTGTCTTGAACTTCATGTCTTCACCATGTTCATGTTGTGATGAATATATGACCTAGTACAGTTGGTCTACACCAAGCACTGGCTGCACAACACAAGCTGATTGTCCTAGATTCACTAGTGGGATGAGAGGGGCTTCAACAGAATGAAGATCATACCTTTCATGCCACTAGAAGTTTAACTGATGGCCTGTATATTGATACTGATGTACATTGTAAAACAGTAAAGTTAGCTGAAGAGGTAGAGGCAATTCCCCCACATGTTCAAACCAACTGCAAAGATCAGAAGGGCGAGTGTCCTCGACCCAAAAGATGTTAAGAATATTATTACATAATCATATTCTGATTGGTTGAATATTAAGTCTTTTAACTTTATCTTTCTATCCAATCATACACTATTTATCTTTTATTCAAGAACAATAGTCTAGACTTGGTCACATGACCAATTACATAATCTTCTAGAACATTCCATTCTAGACTGATCTATATGACATCATAGATAAGGATGAGTCATTATTTCAAATTCATTACTCATCCAGATAAGAGCTATTATTCCTATTGGTTAATATTCTTATCATGGGCACAGGGTTCTTACAAACCCTTGACCCCAATTTCAAATATACTATATACAGATGCTATACACCAACATGTACAAACACTGTAGAGTAGTATATATACCAGGGACATTCTCCCTGGTACAATAACAAGTTCTACTTGTTCTTGACTCCCAACTCCCTCTTAAGCCTAACATGCTTATACTACTAGTCTTACCAAGACTATAAAGAGACTTATTTGTTTCCATCTTAAACCAAGTAAGTAGAGTTTCTCACTCTACCGCCCTTTTATATACTTCCGCTTCTTTTTGTTCAAAGCGGTTAGTATACTGCGCTAGAGGATATCCATTAAGGATTCCTTTAAAAGAGACTCATAGGAAGAGGGGATTGGTTAGGACAAAGTCCTGAAGCAGTTACCCAACAGTCCAGAGTAGTCTGAGTTGAAACGAATAGTCCGGTCTAGTCCAGAGTGAATGTAGATAGAAATGGTCGGTGGGAGTGAAGAGTTAAGATGGTCAAAGAAATGGTCGGTCAGTCTCAGTTGGAAAATGAGCAGAAGGAAGCTGTCTTATTCAACTAAGTACATGAATTTATAATCTGGGCATTCCTGGAGCCAAAAGGGAAGAAAGTATGTAATCAAATCTTAAATGATGAAACAGAATAAAGGAGTGTAAAGTTCAACATAAACCAGGTCCAGAATATGCCAAAACAAGATAAGATAAAGGAGAGAGATTAAGGAATGCAATGGAATGACACGAAATAAGTATAAAAGTCTCCCAATCATAGTCCGAGCAGTCTGGACACATCCAGCGACTGGACCGTCAGACAGACTATCTGGATGTGACCAGAAGGGTTTGGAAGGGACTAGAATGCTACAGAAGTGTCTCTTGAAACCACTGAAAATTGCTTAAAGTAACCGTAGAGATGCACTGCACTCTATAACATGTCCACTGGTGGAGAAGAGAAGGAAGCAGATAAGTACACAAGTGCCTTGCGAGAGAAGAGGATACAATGTCTGAGTCAAGTCACATATGTATGTGAACAATATAAAATGAAAATTTATTTATATTTTATAGCACATATTGTTATGTTTCATTTCCATTCTTGATTCCTCATGGCTGTACTACTCATTTCCGCTCTTCGCTCAGCATGCCACTGCCTCGTTGCTTAATATCATGTACATCCTAGCTTCTGATCTTCAATCGGCTGTACCATAGCCCCATTGCTTCTTTATTCCATCAGAATACATAGCCTTGCGCAGTCCGCAGTACTCACTGCCTTGTGCAGTCCGCAGTACTCACTGCCTTGCGCAGTCCACAGTACTCACTGCCTTGCGCAGTCCACAGTACTCACTGCCTTGCGCAGTCCGCAGTACCACTGCCCTCAGACTAACCCATATAGTAACTCCAGTCTTCTATATAAACCCTGGTAGTTACTCTGTATTTCCCTAACTTCAACCTACTTGGTCTTCCCTTGCAATCCATCTGTGAAATCCCTCAGAAACCTTGTGCTCAAGTCCCTACTCGTTCAACCTTGAACCCCTTGATCTTTTACCAAGTTGCTTGTTTACCTCGATGTGACTCTTCGTGAGTTCCTTGGTAACCAAGCTTAACAAAAGGTCGAAGTTTGTTTTTTTCTTCCCCTCGACTAACTAGTCCTCTATACTAGTTCACCATTGATCACCATCGTCCCTCTGCTCAAGCCCCCTGGAGTGCTCACCGATCCCACAGAAACCCTAGACCCTCCAAATCTTCGAACAACGAGCGGACCTCTTGTCTCCTGTTGCTCTTTGACCCAGACTCCCTTGACCCAGATTCAGACCACGATGTTGCTGTTGCAACTGACACTGAAGACGAAACACTCCGTCTTTCCTATCATCTATCTGCCACTTCAATTCCCCGAAGTCCCACACCACCCTCACCCACCGCTATCGCCCAGACTGGACAAATCTTTAACGTTCCATCTAGATCCCCATCTCCCATCAATATGTCCTCTAAACCCGTTGAACTTCGTCTTGGAACTCCTGATGACTTTGATGGCTTGTATGCCAAGTCAATCAAATGGCTCACCACCGTTCGAACCTACCTCCTAATCAACGCCGACGTATACAACACTGATGCTAAATAGTGTTTTAAAGTCCGGTCCGGTCCGGTTTTTTACCCTATTTGGCAGGCAACCGGACCGCAACCGGTTTTGGTAATTTCCTAATTAAGGCAACTGACATTTGGACTTGTAAAGACTGGTTGCAAC
>JBBPTK010000305.1:0-18193 GCA_038094135.1 Spongiforma cf. squarepantsii | reverse complement strand
GGATATATCAAGGAAGAACTCACGTTTGAAATGCGGTATCTTTGACAAGGACATGACGACTTGCCGAAGACCGCAAAGGTATCGTGGCACCCGCCGATGTCTGACCGCCTAAGGTCTCCTTGTGGACGGAAGACACCTCATCCTCTGTATTGACCATGAAAGTCTGAGATCTGAATCATTCACGCATAAGCGCCAATCAGCTAATGCATCAGATAGTCACTCACTCGTCCTCCAACTTATTGTTGATGTTGCGAAATGAAGTCGTAGACTGACTCCTTGGCGTCTCCAGAGTCGGTTCGTCACACTCATCGAGATCGCTATCACTTTCATAACCATAGTCGTCGATTCCGCAATCGCTAGGAACCTTGTTTTCGTCCACCAAGTCGCTCAACGAACTGTCAGCTGGATCTATATCTGAGCTCAACACTGAATATCACGAATGAACACAAAAAGATACGTCTCCAAGAGCGAATGACATACGATCCAAAAAGTATCTTGATCCGTTGGCGAGAAGAATGTTGTTGGAACAGAGGGAGCGAGGTTTGACGACACGACCCTTGGATGAGGATCTCGTGGAGAAAAGATGGACTGGATATTGACAAGCTCTTCTCCGAGAAGGAAATTTCTCACAAACTCTTCCAACCGTCCCTGTTTAACACGATCCGCTGTACGAGTTCGACGTAAAAAGAGTCAATTGCGACGACCAGGCACTTACTGGGTTGACCAAAGAAGCTCGATTTCGATTGATCGAAAGCGGTGGTACCAGGAGTAGATTGTTGTTTCCCAAACGTTCCAAATGCGCCAGGAGCACTGGCACCTCCAAACAGATTGGTAGTCGATGAAGAAGGAATTCCAAATAATGTTTGACCAGAAGAACTAGCTGTCTTTCGCTGAAGCTGATAGTCTTGAGCACGTAACTCCTGATTTACGACATTTCACACTATGAGTCTAAAAAGAGGGTACATGAGCTGGCACTGACTTACCTCCAAAGATGAATTTTTGTAAGCTGGCATAGCAGTCATCATTTGAAACTGAAGAACGGTGCTCGGGTCGGAAGGGTCCTTGTCACGGAAGACGGAGAACGCTGGTAAAGCCGTGCCTGTCGTCACAGTTGGCGAACTGACATCTGTATTTCGAAAACGTAGAGCATGAGTCTTCGTTAGGATTCAGTAACATCATGTGGGCTTGCTTTTAGGAGTGGCACTGCCAAAGTCTGCCTTCGGAATTGGCAAGGACCACGCGCTTGTGGTAACAGGAAAAGTGCTGCCAAATGCACCAAAGGAAGAAGTACTACCTGCACCAAACACGCTCACTCCAGCAGATGCTTTGGGAGTTGTGACAGAGCCTGGAGACTTGCTGGTAGAACCAATTGCTGTCGCACTCTGACCGAATGCTAAAAACCGGGAATGAACTGCGCGGCCACACAATATATCAGAAAACTTGAACGACGAACCAAATGTAGATATCTTTTCTTCAGTGTTGTTCACAGACGTATTTATTCCAGACATTGCATTGTGTCGCTAGCTGCTAGTCAGTTAGCCAGACGAAGATGTGGGGATGATGGTCGAATGCAAGGAGAGTAACACGTTGTTTATCCCTATTTCGGGCAGTCAAGTCCGAGCTGGAGGTTTTTGAATGGGTTGTCAAGTGTACCGCCTCCTAGGCAGCATCTTGTTGCCTAGGTGAGAGTCGAATAGCTGTACGTATATTGATATTGTGTTGTAACATTTCTACATCTATGAACACAATAATGATGAATTCGACTATATATGGAAAGCGTAGTGGTCCATATCAGGCAATTTTCCCTGCAGGTCCAGCCAGGACAAAGCATTAAAAGTACGTTCGCCACTACCCCTCACCCACTTTTAAGTATTGCACCCTTCGGGGTTGCACTTGGAACGATACAGAGAAGATTAGCATGGCCCCTGCACAAGGATGACACACTTTTCCGGAGTGGTAGACCTACGGGTCTCAATATTTATTGCTTTTTTTCACAACTATGTCTACATCGCTGCTGCTTCAAGTTACATACATACGTACAGGATTGTGAAAACAAAACTGACTCTCAATTCAATGACAATGGCATGCCACGACTCATACATATCAATCGCAAGAAAATACTACTAAAAAGTATTTAACCATCTCACGAGCTCACCTTCTCTTCTTTTTCTTACCACCACTGCCGCCTCCAGATTTTTTGCCTTTCTTCGCTGCAAGTCCTTCTTCTTCATCGCTCATTATGGACCCAGTACCATCAGCCGCGGTCTCACATGGTGGCGGGATACCAAATGTAACAGCAGATGGCCAAGGCATCGCAGGAGGGGGAGTCTTGGTCTTGGTCTCGCATGGGAATGACACAAGTGGAGGAAGAATCTCAGATGAAGCCGTAGGAGGGGAAGATGGCCTAGTTATCTGGGGCAGAGGCGGGGGCAACGTCCATGCTACAGACTCAGACGACGTAGAGCAAAGTTCTTTCAAGAACTTTCCATGGATCCCCAGAATGATATCCGCTCCATGAGGAAGCTCCTTGTCCATGATACGTCGTATGAGCCTTGGGAAGTCAGCCACGACCTGAGGAGATGCAATGTGGGAGTACAACACGTCGAGCTCCATCTCGAGTAGCTGTGGATGTCTTGCCGGTTCGCAAATGTAAATGAGATAATGCAATGAATACAGCTTTAAATAGAACGCACCTTAACGCAAGACTGCATGCAACCTCCTTTAAGATATTGTGTTCGGTGAGGTTACTGCGAATATGTGCCAACGCCTTGTCGCGAAGGCCATCTAACCTGACCTAGTGCATGCTCTTCAGTCCCTGATTCTGAATTAGAGCACGGTTTAAATGCCCACCTTACATGCGAGACGATACATAGACTTTGCAGAACATTTGGGTTGGCTCAATGCGCTTGTCGAGCTGGGAGATCCACGTCCACTAGCCACGGCTGTTGAGGTGAGGGGCAAGAAGTCGACGTCGCCAGTAGAGAGATAGTTCAACAGACAATACCATCTAGCAGACGACTCATTCAGCACGTGGGGAGTATGTAAAGGGCCCGATGAACTCACGTCTGATAAGCAGTATCCTTGACGAGGATATGGCGACTTGACAAGGACCGCAGGCGCATAGCGATAGAGTTCACAGATGTGACATTATCATCCAGAGTATCTTGAACCTCGACACGGTTGCTCGTCGATGACCTTGCACTTTCTTGGTTTTCAAGTTCAGAGACGCCTTCGTCCATACTTGGATGCTCTGAGCTCATGACGAAGATGTCGGAACCAGCTAAACTGGATTCGTCGTCAGACAGTCTAAGTAAGAGTGTCGATTTGAGTCCGAAAACGAATCATCGTAGAGAGTACTCACTCATCTTCATCCTCGCGATGAGCTTCCGTGGCAACTGAGTCGGAAGGAGAGGTGGGCAGTGTCACTGGAGGTGGCTCCGGATCCTTTGAATATTCGGGGAAGGGTTCGTCACAGTCATCAAGGTCACTGTCGCTTCCATAGCCATAATCGCCAATCCGACTATCGGTAGGGACATCGTCATCACCCGCCAGGTTGCTTGAGGAAGGATCTACATCAGTATTCGAGTTGTCCAACACTAGAAGCCATAAAGGTCAACGGGACAACGCCTCTTTATCAAGGGCATGATGACGCACGATCAGACAGGTATCTTGAGCTCTTTGATAAAAGGTTATTGTTTGCACAAACGATTCGAGGTTTGGTGACTCGACCCGATGTCAACGACCGTGCGGAGAAGAGATGGAATTGGGTATTGACAAGCTCCTCCCCGAGAAGAAGCTTTCTCAATAGCAATTCCAGACCGTCCCGAATATTATCAGGATCCGTCATGTTGGCATGGCGTGGAGTGGGAAGTTGGGCAGGTCGATTTTTCCACGCCTTAATTAAGGTGTGCAACTTTGAGCCACGTTCGATAAATATACAATTTTACACTAATCCAATGCCCGAAGTTGAGTAAGTAGTCCTACTTATACAAGTGCAATCATCATCTTCAGAAGGGCGTGAGGTCTTCTTTTGATGGCTGAAACCCAAATAGAGGGCCCGGAATGGGGTCAACAGGGCGAGAAAAGGAAAAAGGAGGTGGGGGAGGTGGTGAACAAGGCGCAGGTGCGAGGTGTTCTTCTGGTGGCTGAAATGGGAATGGAGGAGGGCATGGGATAGGGTCAACAGGCTGGGAAAAGGAAAAAGGAGCTGAGGGAGGTGGTGGACGAGGCGCGGGTGCCAACGAGGAAGGACGAAGCTGCCTCATGAACTTTTCATGGACTTTAAGGATGATATCGGCACCATGAGGGAGTTCCTTGTTCACAATGCGATGTACGAGTGCTGGGAAATTTGTCGCAACAGGAGGGGATGCGATGTGGGAGTACAGCACGTCGAGCCCCATCTCGAGCAGTTGCGGATGTCTGGGCGTTCGGAAAGGTATTGAGAATCACACAATGTCGAAATTGAGCATCAGATTAAACGTACCTCGATACAATACCACACGAAATCTCCTTCAATATGTTGTGCTCGCTGAGGTTGCTCCAAATGTGCGCCAAAGCCTTATCGCGAAGACGATCTAGGCCAACCTACAGTGCCATTTAATTCATGACTAGGAATCAGGAGTGAGATGCGCACCTTGCAGGCAAGACGGTACATAGACTTCGCAGAACACTTTACATCGCTCAGCGCACTTATCGAACTTGAGGATCCACGAGGCCATCCAGGGGACACGACCGCTGATGTGAGGGGAAAGAAGTTGACGTTGCCAGTAGAGAGATAGTTCAACAGACAGTACCATCTAGATTCCATATCATCTTCAGTACAACACAAGGAACATGGAAAGGCCGGATGGACTCACGTTAGAAACGCGGTATCTCTAACGAGGACATGACGACTCGATAAGGATCGCAGGCGCACAGCAGTCGAGCTGGCACTCGGCTTGTTCTTGTTTTGATCTCGAGCCACTCTATCGCTGCTCGTTGACAATATGGCTTCATCTTTGCTCTGAGGTGCTTCATCGTCCGTGCTTGGGTGTTCCGAGCTCATAACGAAGATTTCCGAATCGATGGATACTCTAAGCAAAAACGTTAGCTGCAATAAAATCAATGAAATACAAGGTCTTACTCGTCGTCACCCTTGCTGGAAGGGAAGGTGGGCGATGTCGCGTTCTGACCTTTCGATCCTTCAGGGATGGTATCATCATAGTCACCTAAGTCGCTATCACTTCCGTATCCATAATCTTCGACCAGACAATCTTCCGGGGCGTCATTTCCGTCCACCAGCTCGCTCAGCGTTGGGTCAGCAGCATCGACATCCGAGCTCAACACTGGATCACCAGAAGTGAATACCAAATCACGTCTAGTAAAAGAATGACGCACGATCCAAAAAGTACTTCGAGTTCTTGGATAAGAGATCGTTGTGTGCGCAAATGACACGAGGTTGGGTGATTCGACCTGATGTTAACGATCGCGCAGAGAAGAGATGGAATTGAGTATTGACAAGCTCTTCCCCAAGGAGAAGCTTTCTCAACAAAAATTCCAGACCGTCTCGAGTGTCAGGATCCGACATTGATGAGCCACGGAATATGCCGACTCAGTCACATCGGAGATTGAAGATATCTGGCCATGTTTGGTCTAACTCTTGCAACGACAGACCCGTATGAAACGCAGCAGTTGCACGTGGAAAGACTCTTGATGCAACACGAATCAGGAGACTACCTATCACTCAACCAGAGCAGCCAAACCGTTGCCGAACACTTTTTGAAACGATGATTTGATCATAGGTGAGGAGAGACGTTAAACTGATATTCTCATGTGATAATCAAACATTCTAGTCTCCAGTTGATCATCGCGCATCTGTCCAGCACAGCAGTGATGTCACACTGTCCACGCTACTGTAAATCAGACCGTCAGTGTTGTATATGTGAATCTCGTGAGCGTTTTTTCTTTTTCGACGACTTCGATATTTTCAACTCTTAGACTTTGGGCACGTTCTTTCTAGCACGTCACCGTGGCCGGATCCATACCCAGCGATGAACATGGTGAAGATCCTGAAGAGCATCATCGTCCTTTCCGCCGCTAATGCTGCTGCTGCTCGGACGGTTCCAACGTCTTGTGTGGACGGATCCATTGTACGTTTCCTCATTGTCAAGGCTAGTGGAAGGATGGTCATGGATTGCAGCTCTTCCTCGCCTGCTGAAAGCACTTCCTAGACATGCCAAGTTATTGCAATGGCAACATTGGTAACTGTTATCCGAGTCAAGGCGGTAAATCTTATCTCGTTCGTAATACCTACAGAGATACATTACTGACACTCAGCGCATGACCTGCAGATTGCCAGCCCGTTTTTCAAGATGACCGTAATACATGTGGGCTATGCTCCGAGGGACAGTTCGCTGGTTGCCCTTGCGCCAAGTGCAGCACAGGAACTAACACTCCAGGAGGTTGCTCGAATGCTGGCTGTGCAGGGGTAGGGGGTATCTGCACGGCTGGAGTATACCTCAATTGCCCTTGCGTTGACTAGTAGGTCATAAAACTTGAACGTACTCTCGGAGATAGACCCTATCTGGATCAGGGCTATCGTCATTGCTATCGTGAAGTAGTTCGTGATGATCTCCTTTCCCATGATATCATGAAGTTCTCATCACCCTTCCCCCCCTTCTTTTTAGTACCTCATTCTTGTCACTTACTTATATTAGCTTTGTTGAGGTTCGTGCGTTTGGGATTGGGGCTCAGTATTGCTGTATCATATGTACATGGGGCCACACGTAATGGAATTGTAATCTACAACTCTAATCTGTCCGAACGCCATATCCACTCCTGCACTGCTACCCAGTCCTGGTCTACAATTCGTGTGACATTGAACTCGAGTCACATTCCTGATAGACGGAAACCGTCTGAACAGAAAGCATGCCACGTCGTAAGGATGATCAAGGGGCGACATCGGGAAATCAAGGTCCATGATGGATTCGCTGCAAATGGTTGTACTACCCGTCTCGTCTGTTGGAACTTCCCTGGCGTCCAGAGATAACAAGACATTAGACAGCATCGGGCAAGCGCAGACAAGCGATAGCAATCCTTTGAAGGTCAGGTGCGTTGGGGACAACGCATTCATGCAACCCAACTCGAGGACCTCGAGCAGTGGCCATCCGCTGGCTAAATCCGCCAATTGGTCGTCATTGAGAAAGATGCCGTTTTTCAGGTTAATGACGAGTTCACGAAGATGATGAAGAGAGGAAAGCGGCTGGAGCGTATGATAAGAGAGACATCCTGGATTCGATTGTTCGGTGCCGTGGGTTTGCGACCATGGTCCAGGGGTGCAGTATACCCTCTGACTGGGTTGACCTATCTTGAAAAACCGCAGAGAGGGCCGACCAGAGGCAAGGCAAGTGAAGAAGGAAAGTACCTCCTCACGAGATGGCATGCTAACCAAGGTGAAACGAGTGTAAACCATCTTGCTTTGTCCCTCAGATCGAAGGAGGTGCGTTATAAATTCAATACTGCCCACGAATATGTATAAATCCTTGATACCAGATAACGGAGTGTCGGATGGGAGGAGCGAAAATTGGCTTGACTGTGAGTGTGGGACTTTGAGGCGCAGGGAGATGATTTGTGGGGACAGGATGAAATGTCGCAGGGCATCATCATCTAACGGAACGTCAAGGTGAAGATGTCCAAGTTTCTTGAAACTGCGGAAAATTGGGGAGAGTTCATCTGGGGTTGGCATTCCAGGAACCAGTTCTTCTGATGTGCGACCCTTTGGCATACCCAAGGTGATTGATTTCATGTCTGGACAAAGAGAGAGACAGGCTGCAAGAAGTGATCCTACATGCAGCCACTCGGATTGAAGGGTATCCGAGATATAGAGAGCAAATCTGACGAGCCTGGGACCAAGTAAGGGTTGTATTAGCTCAGTGGGACTCCCCGACCACATGACTAGGAGATCTCTCAAGTTTGGGAACACATTGGGTACAGAGATGGCATGGTACAACCATGTGGCAATAAAAGGGTTGTCCCTGATGGTAAGTGACTGAATATGACGTGAATGCCGATTGATGATAGCTCGTTCATCTGGGGATGGCGAGCACTGTTGTCAATAACGTCAGGCTAATTTCGCATCAACCTAATAGGGGTTCATCGACTCACCAATGTTTCTCTCTGTGCGCGCACATCCTTTGCAGAAGAATAGCACTGAATCAGTGGTTCTACCGAGTCCAGTGTAAACCAAAGGCGGTTGAGGCAAGGTTCGGAGAACATGTGGCATGTTTGAGCGAGAGCCACCAATGCAACTCGTGCCTCCCTTGGAAGCATTGTTCTAGGAGTTGAACCCACATCATCATAGTCGGGAGATGGCCCGACAAGGAAGTCAAGGATGGAACGGAATATCTCTGGGAGATATAGCGGGTTGGGGCCTTGCTTCAACATAGCCTAACTGCTGGCAAGTCTGAGGTTATCGCGTCAATGTACTGACTAAGCGAAAGCATTTCACTCTGCTCGGCATTGTCGATCAAGCTACTATCGTCAAAGTCCTATTCATACAGCTGACCTATTTCTTTAGTCTATACGGATCGAAATATGAAGCATAAAATTGACATCACCAGCATCTAGCTCGAAGACGGAACAATATGTACAACGCATCTCGAAAAGGATCCAAGTGAGTGCTATTTTTGTTCATACGCTGACGATGTGTTTGACGCTACCATGACACGTTGATCGAGAATCAAGCTGTCCTTCGCCCTGCTCCTTTCCAATCCGTCAACTTGTTTATATGGCCGCTCTGCAATTCCCATCTTCGAACTTGTCGGGACTGTGGCAATATGACAGCGTGTTCCCGGCTAATAAGGAATGACTTGGAAGTGACCAACCTGCGATTCAGCGAATACCCCAGGCTGCATCAACCGCGACAAACATGGGTATATTGCAAACACCAACGAAGAGAAGAGGTACATCGTTGTATGGCGAATACAAAACATATTCGTCAAGGGCTTCCAGTGGTAGGATCCCTGGATAGTTTGGTGGAGAAACGAGACGTGGGCATTGTGCCGACCGGATAATCATAGGGTCGTACACCGCAAACGAGACCGAGCTGGTACTTCGAGCCTGAACGACCTCGACCATGTCTAGCTCGCTGAGGGATAAGGAGTGGAGCTTGTCATCTCGACATTTGAATTTCGTGGCGGGAAGAGATCATTCACGGCCACTTGCGAAGTCCCTGCGAGTTCCGGAGTTGAAGGATACGTTGTGGTTGCATATCCGGTTCAGTTGAGCGTCCAAGATGTACCATGTTGACAAATATTCTGAGAACATCCAAAGGTAAGCAACCGAAAGACAAAAAAAAGGTAGCACCAGAGATAATAGGGTGGCGGAAGGGGGAAAGAAAGACAAACTATAATTGTTACGTAGGCGAGCGAGGTTATGGATAAAACCTGGTCAATGTCAGACGCAGAGAAACAACTTTTAGACGTCTATGGGACATGCAGATATGTAAGAACGCCGACTGTAGTCGAAGAGTCAGAACAAAAAATGGGTGTACGATGTAAGGTGAGTGATGCGCACCACCTTCGAAGCTAAGCATTTCAGACTTCAATGGTGGAAGGGTAGCAGTACTCTATGCCAAAGTTGTGAAAGACGAAGATGCCATGGTCACTGGTAACGCGTTAACGCTCGTTGTGTTGTTATTCCAACTTTTTCTCACACACCATAGATTCAACAAACGTTCACTCGTCCCTGCATAAGTACATAGCCTTCTCGACTCTGCATCTTCCCTCTGCTCTTTCTGGAACAGAACTGGCGCGAATTTAATGGTTTAATCTGCCTCAGGTAAGTCTCCTTTGCACCAACACACTTCTAATTCGAACATGGGCGCACCTTATTGATGCGTTTCAGAGATATTACTCACTCGATCTAGGTTCCTGCTGTACCTAAGAATCGCAAGAACATTCGCGTTAAACGTAAACGTCTCCCATCAACTGCTGTGACATGACCGTTGTCGCCTCCACCGCCTCAGGGCTGCTTCCTGCACATCGAAGTCCCATCAGGCGAGCTCCACCTTTTTGCGTTATGTTGGGTGGTAAGGGTGGAAATGATTGTACAAGTGAGTGACATTGTCGTTGATCACCAGCGTTCTCGAAACGCCAGTGCATCAATCTCTCCCCAGATCCCTATCTCTGAGTGCGCGCGATCGAGTCTGGGATAGCCGCCGGACTCACCGGATACAGAGGAAGCGCTTCGCAAGATGAAGGCGACGACGACAAGCTCTCGGCTGCCTGTGTCTCTCATATCTGTGCTCATTCCATCTATTCGCGCTCCTGAGATGCGCACGCTTTTGGCACCGAATGTTGACAAGGTCATGGTAAGTATTGGTCACGATTGTGCTCCTAGAGACCGTTCTCAATGCGCACCTGATTGTTCCAGATCGTACCACTGTTACTGTCGAAGGTACATTGGGAGGACCGGGGATGGAGAAGTTGGTGCGGCTATGGAGTTCAGATTACTAAGTCGGAATGTAACGTGTACTAGACAAGCATGAATGCATGAGGCCTGAATTTGCTCAAGATCGCCGAGGACACTAACGTTCAAGACACGCAATCGCCAACTTTGGCAGGGTTCGCCGGGGGATAAATCAAAGAAATTTCATCACATCGTAGGCCCGTACACCAGTATAACAACATAAGGATTCGAAACATACAATTTTCGGCTCCGGAAACGGTGTTGATCTGACCTGGTACCACTGCCATTCCTCTGCTCAGACACGGCCTATCGCTGACACGACAAAATCTCGTGTGTTTGCCATGTCCTCGTGTGGGTCGTGTCCACCTCGAAGTTCAAACAGAGTAGGTGGAAGGCACGTAGGATCCAGTGCATCGTCCCTACGCCCGAGGGCGGAACACGGTTCGTAGGATGTACCAGATCCTGAGAGGACGGATGAGGTGTCTGAGCCGGATACAACAACCTGAGTAATCATAATCATGGTAGTTGTGACAGGTGGGACTTACCGTCTCTGATCAGTATTGGATAGTAGAGATGCAACATATACGACGAGGCGTGGAAAATGCCTGACAGTCCGAGCAAGCTAATGATTGAAAGGAGCTGGTCTCGCAATGGGACGGAGAGATGTACGAAATCTTGCGCAACATCTGTAGAAAGAGGACGGTGAGCTACGAAAAGAAGAAAGTAAAGAAGATGGGGAGGCATACTAACCTTGAACGTCGTTGTGTTGGCCTTGCTGTGACGGAAGAGGTTACAACACCAGAGTATATTGGGCATAGTTGAGGTAGACTGCTCCGAGTCGGAGTATGTTCGGGGTTACCAGAGGTGACATGCTGAGAGAGCAAGTTGGTGAGCATGTAGTATAAGAAAACGAGGATTGAACGATCTGTACAACAACGCACTCGGCTAGACAGTCTCCTGGATAGCCATGATCTATTATTGCGCTCATCATTGATGTCTCCTCCCAGACGGCACTAAATTCATTGAGAGACGAATAAAGAAAGCAATTCTTTGGGAAGGGGAACCACATTGGACTGACCTAGGCACGGTCAGGGTGTCGGATGTCGACAATGATCATCGAGAATGGCTTGGAAGCTACTGTTGCGACCGCTCCACGGAGAGGAGGCTGGGGAGGTTT
Organism: Spongiforma cf. squarepantsii; assembly: GCA_038094135.1. Lineage (NCBI taxonomy): Eukaryota > Fungi > Basidiomycota > Agaricomycetes > Boletales > Boletaceae > Spongiforma > Spongiforma cf. squarepantsii. The sequence continues at coordinate 6,570 of JBBPTK010000305.1, read as the reverse complement.
GTGGGCGAATGGAAACCTGCTAAAGAGGGTCAGAACATCTGGTACGTTGCTCATACTGGCAATGGACTAACCGAACGCGATAAGCAGGGAAAAACTCGGTCAGCTCAGACAGTCGAGTATATTTACTAAACCCTCATTTGATGAAAGCAGAGTAGAAAAAGATAGCGTCAACGTTGGACCGTTAAACAGAGAATGATTGAGTAGGATTGCCTGCGAGATGGGGCACTAGGTGGAGTGACGGAGTGTTCCCTATGACTAAGCGAAGGAAGTACGCGGCTCGCCTCGAGTGCCCTCGACGTCAACGACGACAATATTGCAACTATTCCGAGGCAACAAATACCACGTCCAACGTGTGGGGTTCTAGGCTTGTAAGCAACAAGGATTCAAGAAGCATGAGGCGAGCCGGTAAGCTTCGGAAAGAAACGAAGAGATACAGTGCGCAAGCAGAGCGTCGTTATGAGCCGGCATTGAACGATGGGATTATTGTGATGATTCTGCAGATATGAAGGCTTTAAAGTAAGTGACCACTTTATGTCGTTATGAATCTACGTGACCCAATGCTAAACTGGTAGTCTCGCTACGCGTTATTTGAACTGGACAGTTCCGTAGGTTGCCCTGCTCTTTTTCTGGTTTGCTAACCGATTTTTACTGCTCGTGTTTCGGTCTACCAATATATCACGATGCACATCTGGGACAACTTTCCTCCATCCCTCGTCTTCCAACCGTAATACTTGGAACCACATTCATCTAATGCACTCGCGACCACCCTTATCACTCCGTGGCCTCAAGCGATCCCCTTCAGCGTATACCTAGATGGAACGACATTTTATACTTTTCCGTCATTGGTGCAAAGCGGCTGTAACCCGACCCACACTTTGGAGATATTCTTTCCTAGTCTCACTGCGCTTGACGCAGGAGCTGTTGTCGAAGTCGAAGCAGGAATCGTCGAGGATCTCCGTGAATTTCAAGCTTCCTGAGGATCAATTGATTCACTTTTTTTTTAGCAAAGCGACGGGCCACGTGGAGCATCTCTGCAGTGGCTGTCGTGTTATCCGCACGATACTATATACAATTCGGACTGGCGACGATTTCCGTACGCAACTCTGGATTGGCATAACAGAGAGCCATCGCTCATCAGACCCTCTGCTTTTGTCAGTCATATCAAAGAATCGATCATCGACAGTGAGGTTTTCTTCTTCGAATCTCGAATCGGCGCTACGTGTCTTTGACCGGCTCTGCAGGTCTTGGGTTACAGACAAAAGACATCCAGAACTATGGACATCCAATGGATCGATGATTCGGTTCAAGTCGTTCGAAGATTGTGGTGCATCGTTGTGTTCTTGCACACCCACACGAACCATCCGGCCCCAAAACGCAATTGTGCTGGGCGAGCTGAGGAGGGTCCAGGTAGTTTACAGATTTCAATGAAGTCTTGTATGCGTCATATGTAAAAATGCAACTGGTTCCTTATTCTAATCACACCATAAGAACATTTGACGAGTTGCCATAGGGCAGACATTATGGTAGGCGTTCACATCAGATAGAATCGAAATCGAAAGTAGGCACGAGTGATTAAATCATTATATCCCAAAGACTCATACGAAACAGGTCCATAAATACAAGAAGAGGAAAGAAGCATGAAAAACAATAGGATATAGTGGATATCATTACCGACCGACGTGAATAAAAGGAACCCAAGACGAGAACGACACTTTGTCCTCATCACGCAAACGCACAACTGCATGATGCAGTGCTTCCGCAGCCTCCATAGGGTCCGGAACCTTGCCATCCCTAAACAGATACTTGTACACGTCCCGCGTCACCTTCGGCGCATCATTGTCCATGATCGACCACATCGTTGCAATCACACCGTCATAGCCGGCGAGAAGCATCCCAGCAGCAAGATGGACCGATTCCTCAGACAACGTCTCCTCTCCCTTCGCAGTTTGACAAGCAGAGAGAAAGGCGAGCCCACCAGGCCGACGAGACAATTTTATGATGTCCGAGAGTCTCAAGCGATGATTGTTCGCGAGACAAAGTCCACTGTCGAGTGGGTGGACGGGATCTTGCACGCCGTGACACGCGAAATGGACCCAGTCAGCGTAGTCCATCTTCTGCGTCACGTCTTCGACTGTACAATCGGATTCTTCCGTTGTTACAAATGGTGATTCGTCGGACAGTGCCTTGATAGTATCAATTTCGCCATTCACCCCCCACAGATGAGGTTGACCATCAGTTGGGGGCTGAGGAACAGCAAGTAGACGGATATTTGATGGGCAACGAGGAACTTTTCCAGTCGAGGGTGCAAGCGAACTTAGAGTTGGTATGTAGGAAGATACGGCAAAGTCAGAAAGCTTGGGACCGGCAGGAGATGTGCCATAAATGCCAGCGGCGTGGATAGGTAAAAAAGCAAATGGACCTGTCGGGCACCAAAAGATATGGGGCAACTTCCCCACTGCTTGCGAAGGCGGAGTCTGCGACACAAAAACATTCATCAGAAGTTCTAATCAGCAACCGCATTCGACAAGACCACGCACTGAAAAAGCAAGGGCATCGAGAACCGGATGGACCACGTCAGACCACAGGAATCGCAGTACCAGTTGAAATCTGTCACAGGGAATGACCTCGACCCCCACTGAACCGCCTTCCCTGCCAACAGCACTCCGTTCTCCGGATGGGGTGAGGAGTGAAATATCATCGATTGGAACAGTTAAACGGTCACGTTCTACTAACAATTGACGCATCCGTTCTACATGACGATAAGTGACCGCAGAAAGGGGGACATGTAAGACACTTCCCCGTCCTGGAATAACGATCAGCGTATCGCATCGACGTTGGCTGGCATTGAGATAAACTACCGGGCCAGAGTTCGCTAGAGCTGCGAGTTGGCCAATAGTTTTTGGGAGTAAAAATCTGTCAAAGCCTGGGAGGGATCGAATGTCCGCAAGAAGCTTCTCTCGTCGGAGAGTCAGTGTATGATGCTTCTGCACGACTTCTTCTTGGGACAAAGAGTCATGAACAAGTGTCCCAGCGGATAGTACGTGATCACGACTACTAGCACATTCCAACTGCCTGGATGTTAGCTCAAAGTCATCTGCAAGGGTAGGATGTGTGATGCGAAGAAGATCAACCGAAGTGCGAAGTTGGAGGAACTGGGTCCAGACTATTGACCGTCCTTGCTCGAGCCACTCAATAGCCACGTCTAGGAGCCCAGCATCCAGTGCGGTAGCAGCTGCGCCACTCGCGACATCAGCTGCGCCAGCGAGCACACGATGACGCTCTGTGAGTGGAAGACCCATCCATGCCAACTGTGGGAGGAGATTGAGGGCGATGGGATATGCATGAATGAGAGCCTGAAAGTTTCCCTCAAATAGGGCAGATAAAATCCATTTACGAGCGGCTGAAAAGCGAATCGTAGTGGGACCTGTGGAAGACTGAGCAGCGGCTGAAAAATAGAATGTGGCAGCAATAAGATCGGCATAATGAGAAGGGCTCATGAATGAATGGCCTAGGTTGTAAAGCCCAACGGGTTTGTCTGCATGGCCGTCTGGGGTAAGACCAACAGCCTTGTCGGAAGTTATGTCTAGGTGATCACTGAGCCATTGAAAGCGGTTCAATAATGCATTTCCAAGGTTGGTGAGGTGACCGGATTTGTCTGGATGGCCGTCAGGAGTAAGGCGGACGGCCTGCTCAAACATAGAAACCGATATGGTGATATCTGCGAGGTCACTGAGCCTTTCAAAGCGGGTCAATAATGCATTTCCCAGGTTGTTAAGCAGACCAGGTTTGTCTGGACGGCCGTCAGGAATAAGGCGGACGGCCTCGTCGAACATAGAAACCGATTTGGTCATGTCTGCGAGATCACCAAGCCGTTCAAAGCGACTTAATAATGCATTTCCCAGGCTGTTAAGCCGGCCGGGTTTGTCAGGATGGCCGTCAGGAGTAAGGCGGACGGCCTGCTCGAACATGGAAACCGATTTGGTCATGTCTGCGAAGTCACTGAGCCGTTGAAAGCGACGAGACAACGCGTTTCCCAGGTTGTTAAGCTGACCAGGTTTGTCTGGATGACCGTCAGGTGTAGAGCGGATGGCCTCGTCGAAGATGGAAACTGATTTGGTGATGTCTGCGAGATCACCAAGCCGTTGAAAACGACAAGATAATGCATTTCCCAGGTTGTTAAGCCCACCGGGTTTGTCTGGATGGCCATCAGGAGTAAGGCGGACGGCCTCGTCGAACATAGAAACCGATTTGGTGATGTCTGTGAGGTCACCAAGCCGTTCAAAGCGAGTTAATAACGCATTTCCTAGGCTGTTAAGCCAACGGGGTTTGTCTGGATGACCGTCAGGAGTAAGGCGGACGGCCTGCTCAAAGGTGGAAACTGATTTGGTGATGTCTGCAAGGTCACCGAGCCGTTCAAAGCGAGTCAATAACACGTTTCCCAGGCTGTTAAGCCCACCGGGTTTGTCTGGAGAGCCGTCGGGAGTAAGGCGGATGGCCTGCTCAAACATGGAAACTGATTTGGTCATGTCTGCAAGGTCACCGAGCCGTTGAAAGCGACTCAATAATGCATTTCCCAGGTTGTTGAGCCCACCAGGTTTGTCTGGATGGCCATCAGGAGTAAGGCGGACGGCCTGGTCGAACATGGAAACCGATTTGGTGATATCTGCAAGGTCACCAAGCCGTTCGAAGCGAGTCAATAACACAGCGATGACATAAAGCCCTTGGCTATCTGGGGTACACGGCGTTCCGCTTGGTCCATATGCCCGTCCGCAGAGGTCTTCATCAATCTGGCAAGCAAATCCACAACCTCCCTCCTATCTGTATCACCACCCCTCTTTGCGAACCGTACTAGAAGAGCAAGGCAGAGTTGGAGAGTGGTCTGTGCATGCTTTGCATCACCCCTGGCTCGGAGACGAAGTGTATCACGACACAATTTAACAGGCACATCCAGGGAGAATTTGTAATCATTCGCCTGGCAGTCGATGAACATCGCATTGGCCAAACTGAATTGCGCAACTGAGTGCATAGGATGGTCATTGGGATACCTGTGGCGAGCAAGCCCGAAATACTCCATGGCCTTGTCGAGATCAACTTGGCTCTTGCAACGACGATAACGCAGGAGAACGCTATCTCCTTCGCCGATTAGCTCTTCTAGCCGTCTCTTTGTTTTGGGCTTTTGTGGCTACCATCTCGTGTCACGATAAGCACGCAAATAGGATCGATCGACCACTCACACGAGGCAGACACTCATCATTTGAGTCCCAAGTCCGTCGTTCGGTGGTAATTCTCAGCGATGAACATAGTGGCGTATCCTCGTTCCTTGATGCAGGAAACTCGATGGCTGCACCAATGTGAGAAGCGCGTATGATAGTCAACTGGACCACCTACCCTCGAGTCGTTCATTCCGATCGAGTAGCTCTCTTACGGAAATCTCACATCGCCCAATTAGCTTACCATTTCCAAGTTTTAGTGCCATTTGCTTAGAGGATGCGTAGACCTTGAATAAAACGTTGGATGATAAGTCCGTTGGTCTGGAACACGTTTCAGTATCGTAGGAAAGACGAATGGGAATGAAGGAGACGGACAATGGAATCTGCTCATCCCACTCTACAATCCCATTTCTAGATGGTACGGTCTCGATCAATGTTTTCATGGTCGTCCCATCGCATTCTATAGCGAGTTGACAGTGGGGACCTGTCAGGTCTGTTGCACGAATTTCTGCACGGGACTGTCAGCGATTCGTTGAGACTGGCACAAATTATACGCACTGGTTATGTGGATGTGATCCAATTTTTTCGAATCCATGTGAGGACAAGGTGCGGATTTTATTCGTTTACGAAGAGAGAGCGGAAGGAAAACAGTCGCTGGCGAATTCTGGGAGGTGAACGGGACCCATCCCTGATTTATAGAGGCAGACACAGGGTGCAGAGAGTCGCGACGGACTCGGAGAACTTCCACCGCATTGCTGCCTCGTGGTGGAATTGAGCCATACTGGAAGGCGAACTTAGCGAAGGCGAAATGAATTGTGCCACAATTCGCCCTCGAGCATATCAAAAATCAATTCGTCCAACATCCCGATCATACGACACTGCTGTGGTGCGTGCCGAATTCATGCTATCGCTTGCTGTACTGTAGCTTTCTGTATGGAGGCAACGCTCCTGGGGTGCGTTACGACCCCAAGCTTAGCAACATGGCCCGCGTTACGCGTTACGTTGCCAGATTTAGCAACCGGACCTCCAGGGGGGCGTTATGGTTTAAGATTTCGGGCAACGGCATCAAGAATGGAGCGTTATGGAGCGTTATGTCAAGCAACCAAGTTGAAAGTTTAGAATGTAGAGTAGACGAATACTGTAGAGGTAGAAAAAATGCAAGCACAGCATCCTGTTGCTCGAACTACAGTCACAGTGTGATGCGTCGGTGTCCAGCATTGTCAGCATCTATGAATTTATGACTGGGCTGTTTGGGCGCAAGCTGGTTCAAAAGGTCAACCTATTCTACTTTACTGATAACTGCTGATTCTTATGTTAGTCTTGGGAACGATGCAAGATCAAGGACTGGAATCTATCTGCC
>JBBPTK010000304.1:0-18232 GCA_038094135.1 Spongiforma cf. squarepantsii | reverse complement strand
CGACGGGTTCGACGTCATCGTTGTCGGTCAGTATGACGGCTCGGCTTTCGCCACCAGAGATTTTTCTCCTTCCTGCGACGCCGTCTGATGGCATGCCGTCGTCTCAGCCACAGCATCATCCCGAGGGCGGTGTATCCCAACGGATGCCGGTACCGACTCCACCGGATGTGTCTCAAAATGGGCTGACAGGGTCACCACGACCGTCGAGGATAGATCTACCTACGTCTTCGAGTCGAAAGCATCGGGTGACGATGGGACCGCGAGCGGATTGTATCAAGTGTAGGACGGGCGTGAGAGGACATTGGATGCATTTCGATTGATGGATATAGTTATTAGCCCCTGTCTAATGTGTGTGTGGGAGAATAATGACAGTACATTTCTCTTTCATCATTTTCATGCCTCCCCATCGCAGACCACGCATTCGAAAATTAGCACCTCCACGACCCTTTCCGACCGTAGCGACCGCATCGAATGCCACGGGTCCGCGTTCGTCGCATCATGAAGGCAAGAACCAGATTTGTGTCACTCGTAAAACGAAACTAGCTGCCTATCTGCGGCGGTGTAAAGCCCTGCTGGTCGACGATGGGTTCAAAGAGCTCAAACTGAGCGCGATGGGCGCTGCCATTCCACACCTCGCGCTCCTCGCTGTGTCTCTTCCCCCGATCTTGCCGTGGTCCGAGGACGAGGTGCGGGTGGAGGTGTTCACGGGTTCGGTGGAGGTGCATGACGAGATGTTGTCCGAGAGCGAGGGTGAAGGTGAGGGACCTGAGGAGGAGTTTAGGACGAGAGTCAAGTCGACGATGAACGTGGTCGTTCGTGTTGGACGGGGGGAGGATGTGGCGGGGAAGGAGCGGGCAGCTGAGGGTGGGTCTGAGCCGATTGTGCTTGAAGAGCCGGAGCAGGAGCAGGATGGGATGGATACTCTGTGATATTCATACGACAAATCGCCACGAACGACTCGTACTCGAAAAAGAGACCATGTCGACGCGTTCGTCGAGCTCATCGAATCGATGGAGGCGCAGCACGTCCTACAATCTAGGCCGTGGCTCAGACGGCGAGGGAGACGGGTTCAAATCTACATACTCAGCCGAGCTAGGACGTCCCCATTTAGAAATGTTCTATAGCAAAAAAGGAAAGGCGCGATTTTGGGGCCAATTCGCCGTGAAACGTTGCCATTACGTTACTCAAAGCTGCTCAATTTGGCGAGTCCCAGGGAGCAGTTGGGGTCATGCTTACGTTCTCACTCATAGTATGGCTTTGTGGACCCTGGGACCCCTTTCTCTGCGCACATTTGGGCCTAGAGGTTATGTCAAGCCCAGCTTCGCGGCCTGGGGCGCCTCGACGTCCAACTTTCAATACTCAATATTTGGATGAAAAGGCCGTCATCATTGCCATTGGAGGGTAGTCAGTACTAACGGTTGCCGAATGGGCAAACGATATCGATGCTTGAACATTGAGAACTGCTTCTCGAAGACCAACCGATCAACAAGCGCCAATACCGTATGCATCTCCTGGAACATGCGGCACCAGCGTGTATTTAGGGCAGCGACTGACTTTCCCCTCCCATCGAACGACCGCACCGTTTTCCTCGCATCGTACAACCTTCTCACCCATCTTTCCACAAGGAATGTCCACTCCTAGAAACGACGAGCCCGCTTCACAAGGCGCTGACGATTCAAGAATCTATGTATCCAGTATGACACCCTGTTTAGTAGGCAGTGGGCGCTGCATTCAACCTTGCTTCTCCAGCTATCGACATCGGTCTCGCAAAGAATTCTGGCAAAACGATCAAATCCATCACATTGCGCAAGAATGCCGACAAGCTAGAGGACGTTACACAAACTATATGTGCAGGTGGCCTGCATAGAGTAGAATTTAATCCGCCTATGTAAGTCAATCCATGTCACCAGTGCGGGCTTGCACAGGATATCCATGACCTTTCAGCTCCTTCGACCCAAGCGACCATGTCCATGCTTCAGTTTCTTGTCGTTCGCGTTGGCGCAAAATAAACGTGAAAATCGACATAAATCTAAGCGACGACGAATGTATGCGTCATGAGGATGGTGGAAAATGTCGGTTGTTTCAGATTGCTTTTGTACCGTCATTGTGCATTTCTCACTTTCGTCAACAGCGTATCGGAAAAAGACAGAAAAGGTCGAAGTCGTAGTCACGGCCCGCGAGGATCCGGTTTGTGATGCCCCTTGTTGATGCCCTTTGTGTTATGCTTGACGCTCATAGATTCTCTCTAGGTCCGTGACTTTACAACTAAAATCATTGAAGTTTGCTCAAGGTGGGACGAAGCTCTCGAATCTTCCCTTGCGAGGCTAACGCTCACTCGTAGATTCCGGTTATTGATCATCGGGAATGTAATGACAAATCTTCTCGACTTTGTAAACGAATTCACGTAGACATAGTCAGGCGTTGGTAAATCTACGTTGATCAAAAAGGTGTTTGGCGTCAATGATGTGGTGAGCAACTTTGTGATGTGATACGCTACCCTCGCCTGACGCCTCACTTCAAGCACGTGTCCGACAAGTCTCGAGGCGAAGCAAGAATCGATAAAGAATTTGTCTCTCCGACAAATGATCGATTTGTAGTTCACGATAGCCTCGGGTTCGAGGCTGGTGATCGAGACAACATGAAGATAGTGCAGGACTTTGTTGGCAATAAAATAGCCGAGCCTCACATCGAGGATCAGCTCCATGCGATTTGGTAAGTCGGTTCGATGTACCCACGGGTATTGCTGAAGATATGACTTAGGCTCTGCCTTGAAACACCTTATGCTGGTGGTCGGCTGCTCGAGGACGGGGTAGAAGAGTTCCTACAACGTAGAGAAGAATTCCTAAGGAAGGGTGTGTCTTATGTTTTGTTCATCATAATTTATGACTTACTGAAGCTTCGATGTAGTTCCGCTCGTGGTGGTGCTCACCAAAGTGGATCTATTAGATGCGCAGATAGAGATCGACTCACCTGCAAGTACAGAGGACTACAAGTCGAAATACATGCATCGGCATTGTATCACGCCTCTCCTTGCCGCAGCAGGGAATGATGTGACTTATGTCGCCGTTTCTAGTACGTTGAAGCGATATCGGAATTTCTCCTGAGATAGGTTCTGAATCTCGGATGGCACTTTAGCGCAAGAGGAATATCCCGAGTCCCTTCTGGACCTTCTTAAAGCCACAATGGATAACATGGACAAGTACCACGTCAGCTCAGCCCCGCGCGTTGCTGCATCTATCGCCCAGCGCATTAGCATCAAGGAGAAGATCGACTTGTCGATGGCGTAAGTCTCACGATGCTGCCTGTTCGCTCTTCTTTTGACATGTTCTGTTACAGTACCGCGAGGCAAAGTACGTTCGTATTAAACCTGCGATTGACCGATTGTTAACAGTCATGACAGAGTATTGGGGGACGCTCTGGAAGAGCGCTGTTTTTCGTGGCCACACAATGAAAGAATGTTTGCAACTCATCCGGGAGGATATTCTCCCTATTTGGAACTTTTACGACCCGAAATGCGTATGCTCTCCTTCCGTTGCCTCCTTTGTTGCGACCCAATGACAATGATTGAATATATTCTAGTGCCTGAAGGATGATAGAGTCACAGGGATCCTTCTGGCAGACAGTCCTGGAGATGATGGTGTACAGTCAACTGCGTGAGTCATATCTGGACTAAATACAGCCGGATTTTTTCATATGTGATATTATACAGAGCGTTCGCCACGGTGCTCGGTTCCACTTTGCAGGACCTGATCAAAAGGATCATCCCATACGGTGACACCGCACTTGCCATACTATTCCATACATACACTGCTTTTAAGATGATGGACGAGACTTATGAAGAAGCGTGAGTGAAAACGAGTCTCGTACCCGATTCCCTTTTGCTAACATAGAGTTACCTATTCGTTTGCCTCAGCAAACACGTCGTCGAGACTCTTATAGCCTACATGGTGGACCTGCTCTGCATCGTGCAGGTTGTCTTCTTGTTGAGTTCGAGCAACGCAGTCACGCAAGAAATGGTAGTTATTGCTCTAGAGGCGCACAAGACGCGGAAAGGGGACGTGCACGGGACGGTCAATAGCTTCAATGTGACAGCCGGCATGCGTCCTGGGGGGTGCAATGTTGTGCTGGACAAGATCGAGGAACTCATATGGCGTCACAGCATCCCGGATGGCAAAATCCGCGAGTTGAGGAAGAGCATTCAGCATCAAGTCGATCAGACTGTGCCGACCACAAGCTCTGGTTCTTCGTAAGACAGTTATGAAACATGGTTGTTGTACAGAGAAATCATCGGTTACGCTGGATCTGATAGTACTCTCGTGTCGATTACGCGCACGCTGGCCCGGGCGTTACATAGTTGGTTGATGGTAGTTGACTTCAATACTGTACTTGGACTATTTTGTCTACTTTTTAATTGTGGATCCCCTTGGGCAAAACTCACTGTAGTCGTGCCTTCAATTATCGGATGGTCTCTTTCACGTTGTAGGCGGGCGACAAAGTGTAAACAACAACCACGAACATGTCTGCGACCGTGCTTCCATTATTCTGGAAGTTGTCCTCACACTCGAAAAAAGACCGTGTCGACGCGTCCGTCAAGCTCATCGATACTCTCCAACAATTTCAAGTGCAGCACGTCCCACAATCCAGGTCGTCCGATGGCTCAGACGGCGAGGGAGACGGGTTAGACGTGCTCAACTCGCCGGACGTGTCGTATTCGATACGGCGGCTCGTGCGTGGTCTGGCGAGTCCCAGGGAGAGCAGTAGGTTGGGTTTTAGCGTTGCGCTCACTGAAGTACGTTCTCACTCTGTCTTTTTTCTTCTTCGGTAACCCACCTTCCCCTTTTTTTCATTGATGGATTGATTCTCGCACGCAGTTGCTCTCTCGGATTGATACCGTCACTTGTACCCAAGTCGTCAATCTCATCGTCGACGCAACGAAAAAACATGGTTGCATGACCGGTCAGGAAGAGAGGGACGTCTTATTTGCGCGCCTGTTCGGGCTCTCTGCCGTCGTACGATCAGGGTTACTCGTGCGCCTGCGACCGTTATCCAATACTTCCTCTTCGTCGTCGCCAGCGACATCAGTATCGAGTCTGGAGACGTACGAAGCTGTGTTGACGTACCTGATAGAGATCGGAGAGGCCAAGGAATGGTTGAGGGAGAGCGCGTGGTGGTCAATCGGGTTGGCTGTGGATGCCGTCTCGGCGTCCTCTGTGCCTTGGAGGACCGAGGCCCTCGCATCGTCGACAATCAAGGCCATATATGGGGATGTCAGTGCAGGGGAGGATGAGGACGACTCGACTGCAGACAGAGACAAGAACAAGAACTGCATATGGACGCCAGACAAAGTCGCGATCACGTTGAAGTTGCAGCCGTTGACGCTGAATCATGATTGGGACGCTACACTCGCTCCGGTGTTCAAGAGCCGAAACGTGTTTGCACCTCATAATCTGGTGTCGCTCGGAAAGATACTCAGGGTTGAGTGAAAAGGATGGTTTCTAGTGATTTTTATTGCTCACGTTTGCATGCTAGGAAGCCGCAGCGGACGACGACCAGGAAGCATTCGCTCGATCGGGGTCGTGGAAGCCTCAATTGCACGTTGCTTGGGACGTCGTGTTCGATCGATTGATTCCTCCCCCCGGACCAGAACACACCTCTCAGGGCTCGTTTAGGGAATTCTTTCGAATTGTCGTGGACGGTGAGCACGCGCTTATGCTGGTTTTTCAGCCTAACCATCTCATGCATCGAACAGAGTGTTTGTTCTCCCCTTCGTCTTCTGCAGAGCGGAAATACTGGGGATTTCAAGTGTTTAAAAAGGCGTTGGAACGGGTCGACGCCACCGAATTACCGATGCTCTTTACCAAAAATCACATGCGGTTACGGATCAGTCACCTTTCTAACAAGGATCGTTATCTGCACAAGATCTCGCTCGACGTCGTGTGTGGCGTCGTTCGCTCGCTATCTTCGTCGTTGACGTGCTGTCGTATGCAAAACATATCCACATGCTCTTGCAAGCCACTCCCTCGCTTGGATTTCCACTGATTTTGCAACTGACCGGTGTTAACGGAAGCGGGCAACTCGACAAACTGACTCGAACGAAAACAATCGAGTCGATACTCACGGTCATGGACAGTGCAGGCATCCGGAGCTATGTTCTTTCCTTATTCGAACAATCGAATTCGCCAAAGAGTGCGGAAGAGTACAGTATCTTGTCTTTCTTCGTTGGGTGTATCGAGATGCTGAGGCGTAGAGCGACAGGGAATCCTCTGCTATCGATTCTGGGCGAGTGTGGATAGCGGACCAGTTTGCGGCGCTCCCTCGAAATGGTTCGATACCCAAAGATGATGAATGGATACAAATGATACTCGATTTCTATGTCGTCCACGGGCTTTTCATCGTTCGCAAAAAGTCGGAAAAGAGTCCTATTTTTTCGGTACCCACGTGTTTCATATCTCCGAGTGGTTGAGCTCAAGGTCAAGTTATAGATGTGCGTACCTCCTGTGCCCCCTTTCACGGAAGCTGTTCAACGACACTGTCGTGAGAAGCTGCTTGGCTGTCTCGCCATTCTCAGCGCTCAGCTTTCGGTCGTGAAGCGAGGTCCGTCCAATCTTTCACCGCCATGCATCATTTGCATTTACCTGTATGACAGATGAGCACACACATAAGGAGACAGGCGTCGCATCCGATGGAGAATTTTGGATATCTAAAATGCTAGCGACAATTACGTCTTTGGACGAGGACACCAAACACCGCGATGGGCGCTGCCATTCCACACCTCGCGCTCCTCGCTGTGTCTCTTCCCCCGATCTTGCCGTGGTCCGAGGACGAGGCGTGAGTGGAGGTGTTCACAGGTTTGGTGGAGGTGCATGACGAGATGTTGTCCGAGAGCGAGGGTGAAGGTCCGGAGGAGGAGTTTAGGACGAGAGTCAAGTCGACGATGAACGTAGTCGTTCGTGTTGGGCGAGGGGAGGATGCGGCGGGGAAAGAACGGGCACCTGAGGGTGGGTCTGAGTCGATTGTGCTTGAAGAGCCGGCGGAGCAGGATGGGATGGACATGCTATGATATATTCATACAACAAATCACCACGAACGACTCGTGCTTCCCTGTCCTCACAATCGAAAAAAGACTGTGCCGACGCCTCCGTCGAGCTCATCGATGCAGGTGCATCATGTTCCATAATCTAGGTCGCAGTGGCTCAGATCTCAACTAGCCAGGCGTGTCGTATTTGATACGACGGCTCGTGTGCGGTCTGGCGAGTCCCACTAAGCCCTGGGGCTGGGCACGTTATTCGCAATTTCAGGGCTCCGGTATAAGTAAGGTTAACCGTCCACCATGGGTGCCAGCCCGAGGGATATAAGGCACCTTACATTCAAAAAAAAGAACGTAGCCGAGTGACCGGAGGGGCGCCTAGACGTTCAACTTTCAATACTCAATATTTGGATGTTCAGCCTTCGAAAAGTCCGTAATCATTGGCGCTAATTGGAGGGTAGTCAGAACTAACGGTTGAACAGGCAAGCGTTATCGATGCTTGAACAATATTGAGGATTGCTTCTCGAAGACCGATCAACAAGCGCCAAAACCACATGCATCTCCTGGAACATGCGGCACCAGCGTGTATTTAGGACAGCGACTGACTTTCCCCTCCCATCGAACGACCCCAGCGTTTTCCTCATATTGTACACCCTTCCCACCCATCTTTCCACAAGGAATGTCCACTCCTAGAAACGATGAACCCGCTTCACAAGGCACTGACGATTCAAGAATCTATGTATCTAGTATGACACCCTGTCTAGTAGGCAGTGGACGCTGCATTCAACCTCGCTTCTCCAGGTATCGAGATTAGTCTCGTGAAGAATGCTAGTAAAACGATCAAATCCATCACATTGCGCAAGAATGCCGACAAGCTAGAGGATGTTCAGAAAACCATACATGCAGGTGACCTGCATAGAGTAGAATTCAATCCGCCTATGTAAGCGAATCCATGTCACCAGTGCGGGGTTGCACAGGATATCCATGACCTTTCAGTTCCTTCGACCCAAGCGACCATGTCTATGCTTCAGTTTCTTGTCGTTCGCGTTGGCGCAACATAGACGTAGAAATCGACATAAATCTAAGAGACGTCGAACGTATGCGTGATGATGATGATGGAAAATGTTGGTTGTTTCGGAGTGCTTTCGTACCGTCATTATCGATTTCTCACTTTCATCAATAGTATATCGGAAAAAGACAGAAAGTGTCGAAGTCGTAGTCACGGTTAGTGACGTCCCTCGTCTGGCGCACCAGGTATCGAAACGACAACCTGAAATTTCTATATCGGCTGCCTGTCTGATATCACTTCTTGCCTCAGATTGACTTGTTCTGCACTGAAGTTCCACCACCACCTGATCTGACGGCTTTCTTGAGTAAGATCGAAAACCAATACATGGCCGGAGGAAGCTTTGGTGACATTTACAAATGTTGGTACCAGGACGGTCCAACAATGAAGGAGGTTCAGTTATGATGTACCACCAGTGATTGCTTGTTGTTTACTTTCCATTTAGGCCGCAGTGAAAGCTTTTCGATTCAAGTTCACAGCGGATGGGGATACGGAATCCAGAGGTGCCAAGGTATCACCATGTATTGCAGTCTGACCGGGTAACTCATATAACATGGATCCCCTAGATGCTCCGTCGAGAACTCGGAATTTGGAAAAGATTGGACCACGCCAATATCGTTCCATTCCTGGGCACTGCACGTGGCTTTGGAATATTTGGTTCCATATCATTGGTATCATTATGGATGCCCAATGGATCATTACATAACTTCCTAGCGAATCATGATGACATTCTCGAAGTGGTTCACCGACTTCAGCTAGTGCGTTACTCAAATTCATTTGAATTCGTTTCCTGTCACTCACTCTCACACTAGCTTCACGATGTTGCCAATGGGCTTCGCTATTGTAAGTTATCGTTGTGGACCCGAATAATCGAGATCATACCTAAATACCCTGCAGTACATTCTCTCCGAATCGTCCATGGCGACCTGAACTGCGTAAGTCGGTAGA
This sequence comes from Spongiforma cf. squarepantsii, assembly GCA_038094135.1. Taxonomy (NCBI): domain Eukaryota; kingdom Fungi; phylum Basidiomycota; class Agaricomycetes; order Boletales; family Boletaceae; genus Spongiforma; species Spongiforma cf. squarepantsii. The sequence continues at coordinate 9,191 of JBBPTK010000304.1, read as the reverse complement.
CTCATGTCAGATTGGCAAGTTTCATAAATACGATATAGAACAACGTACTCGTCGACGCGGAATACAACGCGCGCTTAGTCGATTTCGGCTATGCTTCTTTGGTAGGAAATATTCCAGGGGCATTGAACTATCTCCAACGAACGACGAAACAACCGGGGGCTTTACGCTGGGCCGCGCCAGAGCAAGTTAACCCAGAAATCGAGTCCATCCGGACCACCGAAAGTGATGTCTATTCTTTTGGGTGTGTGGCTCTCCAGGCAAGTTCCTCAGACACGAGTGGCGAGTTGATGCTGACCACAGCTTCAGCTGCTGTCTGGAAAGGTGCCATGGTCGGAATTCCGGGAAGACATGGCTGTCGCGTTGTGCTTGGTCAGAGGGCATAAACCACGTCGGCCAGTATCGCGACCCATTGATGACACACACTGGATGCTCGTTCAGGATTGCTGGTCTCCCGCACGGGCGAGACCTGCCATGCAGACGATCATCCCCATCATCGAAATGTTCCTAACTCGGAGCCGGAGCCCAGAGTCACAATCTCTCCGCGCTTTGTTGGTATCTAGCTCGAGCCCCGAAGCTATGGAGACGCTTGTCGATAAGTCATCGCCAGCGTTCAGTGATATGCTGGACTCTTCGAGTCCTGATGGCGCTAAGACTCTTGTGGACGAGGCATCACCCGCCTTTGCTGCGGATGATTTGTCACAATCCACCAGCCCTTTGAAACCTAAAATGTCGAAAAAGTCGGCCCGCGAGGATCCAGTTCGTGATGCCCCTTGTTGAAGCCCGTTGTGTTATGCTTGACGCTCATAGATTCACTCTAGGTCCGTGACTCTACCACTAAAATCATTGAAGTTTGCTCAAGGTGCGACGAAACTCCCGAATCTTCCCTTGCAAGGCTAACGCTCGCTCGTAGATTCCGGTTGTTGATCATCGGGAATGTAATGACAAATCTTTTCGACTTTGTAAACGAATTCACGTAGACATAGTCAGGTGTTGGTAAATCCACGCTGATCAAAAAAGTGTTTGGCGTCGATGATGTGGTGAGCAGTTTTATGATGTGATACGCTGCCCTCGCTTGACGCCTCACTTCAAGCACGTGTCCGACAAGTCTCGAGGCGAAGCAAGAATTGATAAGGAACTTGTCTCTCCGACAAATGAACGATTTGTAGTCCACGATAGCCTCGGGTTCGAGGCTGGTGATCGAGACAACATGAAGAAAGTGCAGGATTTCGTGACCAATAAAAAAGCTGAGCCTCGCATCGAGGATCGGCTTCATGCAATTTGGTGAGTCGGTTCGATGTCCTCATGGGTGTTGCTGAAGATAAGACTTAGGCTCTGCCTTGAGACGCCTTATGCTGGTGGTCGGCTGCTCGAGGATGGCGTAGAAGAGTTCCTACGACGTAGAGAAGAGTTCCTTGGGAAGGGTGTGTCTTTCGTTTTGCTCATTATAATTTAACTTACTGAAGCTTCGATGTAGTTCCGCTTGTAGTGGTACTCACCAAAGTGGATCTATTAGATGCGCAGATAGAGATCGACTCACCTGCAGATACAAAGGCCTACAAGTCGAAATACATGCATCGGCATTGTATCACGCCTCTCCTTGCCGCGGCAGGGAATGATGTGACTTATGTCGCCGTTTCTAGTACGTTGAAGCGATATCGGAATTACTCTTGAGATAGGTTCTGAATCTCGGATGGCACTTTAGCGCAAGAGGAATACACTGAATCCCTTCTTGGCCTTCTTAAAGCCACAATGGATAACATGGATAAGTACCACGTCAGCTCGGCCCTGTGTGTTACTGCATCTATCATCCAGCGCATGAAAATCAAGGAGAAGATTGACTTGTCGATGGCGTAAGTCTCACGATGCTGCTTGTTCACTCTTCATTTGATATGTTCTGTTTACAGTATCGTGAGGCAAAGTACGTTCGTACAAAACTGGCGATTGACTGATTGTTGACAGTCATGATAGAGTATTGGGGGACGCTCTGGAAGAGCACTGTTTTTCGTGGCCACACAATGAAAGAATGTTTGCAACTCATTCGAGAGGATATTCTCCCTATTTGGAACTTTTACGACCCGAAACGCGTACGCTTTCCTCCCGTTGCCTCCCTTGTTGCGACCCAATGACAATGATTGAACATATTCTAGTTCTTGATGGATGACAGAGTCACAGGGATCCTTCTGGCAGACAGTCTTGGAGATGATGGTGTGCAGTCAACCGTGTGAGTCATATCTGGACTAAATACAGCCGGATTTTTTCATGTGTGATATTATATAGAGCGTTCGCCACTGTGCTCGGTTCCACTTTGCAGGACCTGATCAAAAGGAACCGCTCATACGGTGACAAAGCACTTGCCGTACTATTTGGTCCGTACACTGCTTATAAGGTGATGGATGAAACTTATGAAGAGGCGTGAGTGAAAACGAGTCCCGTACCCGATTCCCCTTGCTAACATAGAGTTACCTATTCGTCTGCTTCAGCAAACACGCCGTCGAGACTCTTATGGCCTACACTGTAGACCTGCTCTGCGTCCTGCATGCTGTCTTCTTGTTGAGCTCGAGCAACGCAGTCACGCAAGAAATGGTAGTTGTGGCTCTAGAGGCGTACAAGACGCGGAAAAAGGTCGTGCACCAGGTGGTCAATAGCTTCAATGTGACAGCCGGCATGCGTCCTGGGGGGTGCAATGTTGTGCTGGACAAGATCGAGGAACTCATATGGCGTCACAGCATCCCGGATGGCACAATCCGCGACTTGAGGAAGAGCATTCAGCATCAGGTCGGTCAGGCTGCGCCGACCACAGGCTCTGGTCCCTCGTGAGACAGAGTTGTGAAACATATTTGTTGTACAGAGAAATCATCGGTTATGCTGGATCTGATAGTACTCTCTTGTCGATTATGCGCACGCTGGCCCGGGCCTTACATAGTTGGTTGATGATCACTGATAGTTGACTTCAGTGCTGTACTTGAACTATTCTTTTTAATTGTGGATCCGCTTGGGCAAAACTCACTGTAATCGTGCCTTCAATTATTAGATGGTCTCTTTCGCATTGTGTGCAGGCGACAAAGTGTAAACAACAACCACGAACATGTCCGCGACCGTGCTTCCCTTGTTCTGGAAGTTGTCCTCACACTCGAAAAAAGACCGCGTCGACGCGTCCGTCAAGCTCATCGATACTCTCCAACAATTCCAGGCGCAGCACGTCCCACAATCCAGGCCGTCCGATGGCTCAGACGACGAGGGAGACGGATTGGACGTGCTCAACTCACCAGACGTGTCGTATTCGATACGGCGGCTCGTGCGCGGCCTGGCGAGTCCCAGGGAGAGCAGTAGGTTGGGTTTTAGCGTTGCGCTCACTGAAGTACGTTCTCACTCTGTGTCTTTTTTCTTCTTCGGTGACCCGTCCTTTCTTTTTTCATCCATTCTCGCACGCAGTTGCTCTCTCGGATTGATACCGTTACTTGTACTCAAGTCGTCAATCTCATTGTCGACGCAACGAAAAAACATGGTTCCATGACCGGTCAGGAAGAGAGGGACGTCTTGTTTGCACGCCTATTCGGGCTCACTGCCGTCATACGATCGGGGTTGCTTGTGCGCCAGCGACCGTTATCCGATACGTCCTCGTCGTCGTCGCTAGCAACACCGGTATCGAGCCTGGAGACGTACGAAGCCGTGTTGACGCATCTGATGGAGATCGGAGAGGCCAAGGAATGGTTGAGGGAGAGCGCGTGGTGGTCGATTGGGTTGGCTGTGGATGCTGTCTCGGCGTCCTCTGTGCCTTGGAGGACCGAGGCGCTCGCATTGTCGACGATCAAGGCCGTGTATGGTGATGACAGCGCAGGGGAGGATGACGACGACTCGACTACAGACAGAGACAAGAACAAGAACCGCATATGGACGCCAGACAAGGTTGCGATCACGTTGAAGTTGCAACCGTTGACGCCGAATCATGATTGGGACGCTACACTCGCTCCGGTGTTCAAGAGCCGAAACGTGTTTGCACCTCATAATCTGGTGTCGCTCGGAAAGATACTCAGGGTTGAGTGAAAATGATGGTTTCTGGTGTTTTTTTTTGCTCACGTTTGCATGCTAGGAAGCCGCAGCGGACGACGACCAGGAAGCATTCGCTCGATCGGGGTCGTGGAAGCCCCAGTTGCACGTTGCTTGGGACACCGTATTCGATCGACTGACTCCTCCCCCCGGATCAGAACACACCTCTCAGGGCTCGTTTAGGGAATTCTTTCGAATCGTCGTGGATGGTGAGCACGCGCTTATACTGGTTTTTCAGCCTGGCCATCTCACGGATCGAACAGAGTGCTTGTTTTCCCCTTCGTCTTCTGCCGAGCGGAAATACTGGGGATTTCAAGTGTTTAAAAAGGCGCTACAACGGGTCGACGCTACCGAATTACCGATGCTCTTTACCAAAAATCTCATGCGGTCATGGATCAGTCACCTTTCCAACAAGGATCGTTATCTGCACAAGATTTCGCTTGACGTGGTGTGTGGTGTCGTTCGTTCGCTTTCTTCGTCATTAACGTGCCGTCGTAGGCGAAACACATCCAGACGCTCGTGCAAACCACACCCTCGCTTGGATTTCCACTGATTTTGCAACTGACCGGCGTCAACGGGAGCGGCCAATTCGACAAACTGACGCGAACGAAAACGATCGAGTCGATACTCACGGTCATGGACAGCGCAGGCATCCAGAGTTATGTTCTTTCCTTACTCGAACAACCGAATTCGCCAAAGGATGTGGAAGAGTACAGTATCTTGTCTTTCTTCATGGGGTGTATCGAAATGCTGAAGTGTAGAGCGACAGGGAATCCTCTGCTATCGATTCTCGGCGAGTGTGGATAGCAGACCAGTTTGCGGCACTCGTTCGAAATGGTTCGATACCCAAAGATGATGGATGGATACAAACGATACTCGATTTCTTTGTTGTCCACGGGCTTTTCTTCGTTCGCAAAAAGTCTGAGAAGAGTCCTATTTATTCGGTGCGCGCATGTTTCATATTGTCGAGTGGTTGTGCTCAAGGTCAAGTCATAGGTGCGCGTACCTCCTGTGCCCCCTTTTACAGAAGCTGTTCAACGACACTGTCGTGAGAAGCTGCTTGGCTGTCTCGCCATTCTCAACGCTCAGCCTTCGGTCGTGAAGCGAGGTCGGTCCGCTCTTTGACCACCATGCATTGTTTGGATTTACCTGTATGACAGATGAGCACACACATAAGGAGACGGGCGTCGCATCCGACGGAGAATTTTGGATATCTAAAGCGCTAGCGACTATTGCCTCTTTGGACGAGGATACCAAACATGTCAAGCCGCTGATAGACATGGACGAACAAGTTCAAGCGACCCTCGCCAGGACGGAGAAGGTGATCGTCCAGTTGAAAAAGGTATTCATCTGTCCTTTGCTCTCTTGAGCGAGTTTCAATAGGCCGATTTGCTAGGTTGAGGATGATAAACGAGAAGTTGCAAGAGGAGTCGAGTTGATTCTTTCGTCATATCTTCTTTCGTGCCGCAGTGGCGAGACTGATGGCCTTGAAAACCTCGAGGTACGTTTCCCATTCGTCTTTTTTTCCTTGACTCATTGACCGCTTCCCCTCATGCGCACAACGTTCAGGCTACTCTCGATGCTGCTCTCAAAATGTTTTCGAGCGAAACGACGCTCAAGAAGTCAAAGAAGTCCAAGCCACAGCTTGCGTCATTGCCAGAGGATGAGCCGCCGCCGATAGACGTCCTGGTGGATGTGATCATCGGTTTTTTGGAAAATGCGAGCACGTTCGCCCGATCTGTCGCCAATGAATCGTTCTCGCGCATGACGAGTGCCGTACAAGGGTGCACTATTGATCTAATCCTTAGCGTGAGTGGTTTGGGCTTTTGCCTCTGAACGAGTGTTCATATGGTATGGTTGTGATAAGCAATTGGAACGGCGAGATCCGAGCGAGTTGGTTGACGAGGATGAGGAAATGAATGATGATGATGAAAGTGAAGAAGAAAATGAAGCAGAGGAAGAGAGCTCAGGAGATGAGGAATCCGAGGGAAATGACTCCGAGGAAGGAGACGAGGAGAACACCGAAGAAATGCGCAAAAAAATCAAAGACGCATTGAAAGCGAGTGGGGTGGATGTCGAGGAGGAAGATAGTGCAAAAGAGACCTCTGACGAAGAGCTCATGGACGATGAGCAGATGATGGCCCTCGATGATACCCTCGCGGAGATTTTCCGCGCTAGAACGAACGAGCGAAAATCTGGAAAAGGTGTGTTTGACACTATCTCGAGATCCGTTTTTTCTGTGCTGAAGTATATCCTTAAGGCATTGATGCCCAACGAGAAGCGACGCATTTCAAGAACAGGGTGCTCGACCTCGTCGACATCTTCATCAAGCGTGAACCCCAGAATCCGCTCAACGTCCGCCTTGTCCTGCCCTTGCTCGACCTCGCGACCAAGAGCACCATGGACGAACGCCAACTGTCCGACAAGGCGGGCGGCATCCTCAAGAGTCGACTCGTCAAATCAAAGGACTTGCCCATGACCGCACTGCGAGACGAGATCGAGCCCGTCCTCCGACAAGTACATCAGCGTGCCCAGCGATCTTCGCACGCTGATGGCGCCCTGGGCTCGCTGAGCCAAGCCAGTCTCTATCTCTGCCGGATTCTGGTGTCGCTAGGCGAGCCCGACGTGGCCGTAGAAGTGTATCGAGCGTCGCTCGATGACTATGCGTCACGCAAGGGATCGCAGCTCGCATTCGGCTTCTTCCAAGATTTCGTTCGTCGATTCTCCGCGTTGGGATGGGCGTTGCGAGAGGACGTGTTGGGAGCGTCGTCCAAGGCGGTCAATGCATACCGGACGTATCAGGCGTTTCAGTTGTTGCAGGTCGTCGTGAATCAGCCGGACAAGGTGCGCGAGTGGGGTTCTTCTTTCACTGTCTCTTTTTTTCGTGTATGGTTGGTTGCTCAGATGATGCTATAGGGAGAGGATCCAGCGACCACGACTGCGTTCCACGAGGCGCTGCAACAGAGAGTACTCGACGTCGTCGGTCGTTCCATCGACGATGACGACGAGCGCGGTCTCTCACCGACTCAGACAAAAGACGTCTTGAAACTCGTGCTGGTCTGCGTCCGCCAGACGCTCAAAGCCATGACTGACCCCGCGGAACCCGTCCGCGTTTGGGATCCAGCGGCGTGGAAAGCGCTCGGCGAGCGATTGTCCTCTTCGAGCGGTCGTTTCCGATCGTCGACAGCGGTGCTCAACTTGTGTCGACAGATAGAGACGGGCGCTGCCCAGTGCCAGCAGCGGGTGGGGGGGAAACGCAAGTCGGGCCGGGATGTTGATGATGGGACAGTCGATTCGTCGTCGCAAATATCCAGTCGGAAGAAACAGAAGAAAAAGTAAACCATAGAGATGTACTCATCCGATGTAGGTAGGTACTTATAATTAATTCAATTGTCAAGCCAGCTCTTCAAGCTTAAGGGCTGGGGGCTACACAAGTCCCAACGTGTCAAATGCACATCGCCATTACGTCCGTGCTGCACGAGTGATCCCGCCCTGGGTCGAAAAAACGTTCCGGAAAGTGAGTAAGAGCGTGGCAAGTGTCCATGTGGATAAGCTACGCTTGTGAGGTCGTCTTCTCACGCAGAGCCCGAAGTGCGGCAAGGTCACGCTTTACAAGACATTGCTCGACGAGCTGCGCACAGCGTCTTGCCCTAAGATCCCAAAAGTGAGCCAACCCAACATTAATTTCAAAAGGGCAACATGATTCACCTGTTGAGCCGACTGCGGGACTCGACTGCTGCCCGACAACCCTCGGAACGTTCCGTGGCCACGCCCAGGATCTGCTCGGGAATGCCAGCCAGCCGAGCACATTCCACTCCAAACGACTCCTGAGCAGGGCCCTCGGTCAACCGGTAGAGGAACGTGACGTCTCGTCGACCATCGATGCGGCTGTCCGTCGTGTATCCCATGTGCAAGTTCTGAACGTCCTCTGGGAATCGCCGTTCCAGATCGATGGCGACGAGGGGATAGTGCGTGATAAATAGCGTCTTGCATTGAATACGCTCGACGAGATGTTGGAGTACGGCATCAGCAATGGCCATCTGCAATCATGGGGGCTCCGAATGAGTGGACTCGACGTTACTGAGGAGAAAAAGAACGGACCCCGTCTGCAGTCGAAGTACCCCTTCCGAGCTCGTCGAGGATCACGAGACTCTTCGAGGTCGCTGTCTTTAGGATCACGTTCGTCTCTGCCATTTCGACCATAAATGTCGAGCGGCCACGCGCCAGTTCGTCGGACGCTGATCGTAGATCCATCAGCCAACCAGATTCGAATAGACGTTAAGTCAGTCCCTACCGCCCATCCTAGTGATGATACTATCGCACATTCCAATCCTTGCAGCTCTTGCAGGAACGTATGACCCGATTTGAGCCATGATCGCAATCAGTGCGACCATCCGGACAGCAGAACTTTTGCCTCCCATATTCGGGCCAGTTATGATGGCACTTCGAGGAGAGTTTCCTCCCATCGACAAGGAATTGGGTACAAATGGGTCAGACCTCAGTGCTTCGACCATCGGATGACGGCCATCTATGACGTCGAGCACGTTTTCGTCTGTGAGTTCGGGTCGCGCGTAACCATCTTGCAACGCAACGCGGGCAAGGCTGAACAGACAATCCGCCATGGCGAGCTTGTTGATGGCATCCCGCAGAAGAGAATAATGAGACTGGGCGATATCGTCAAGAAAGCCAGCATATGCCTTGTTCGCTTCCGCGGCGAGCAACTCTTTGTATCTCGCTCGTTCTTGGATCAACCTTTTGATATCCGGAGTATGGTATCGTTTACGATACTTCGTGCTAAAAAATGATTAGAACATGGTCTTGTACATATGGGAAAATAGGTATTTACGTTGACAACAAATCCCAGCTTATTGGAGTATCTCTGTTGTCGGACTTTTTGAGTTCTATGATGAACTAAATGATGTCAGCGACGGATGCAAATTACGGGTCCTACAACATACTTCGACGCCCAGTATGGTAGTCCACTGGAGAGACGGCATTCTAAGGATTTGGCGGACTGCATCCCAATCAGCGCATGGAATACACTGAAGAAGAAATATATCATACTTCGTTTCAATTCTTCTTCGAGTTCGGTTTCAACAGTTCGGATCATCTAAGCGAGCGTGACAAGCGATGTCAGTGTTCGA
>JBBPTK010000303.1:0-18248 GCA_038094135.1 Spongiforma cf. squarepantsii | reverse complement strand
GATCCCATGTCCACCTTCCACCTTGTTCACCAATCACAGGAAGTGAGTGGTGCATTGTGGCCTGTTTGTCACAGTGATCATGCTGATGATCCCATGTCCACCTTCCACCTTGTTTACCAATCACAGGCTGTGAGTGGTGCATTGTGACCTGTTTGCCAGAGTGATCATGCTGATGATCCCATGTCCACCTTCCACCTTGTTTACCAATCACAGGCAGTGAGTGGTGCATTGTGGCCTGTTTGCCACAGTGATCATGCTGATGATCCCATGTCCACCTTCCACCTTGTCTACCAATCACAGCAAGTGAGTGGTGCATTGACAATGGCCTGTTTGTCACAGTGATCATGCTAATGATCCCATGTCCATCTTTTATCTCATTCACTAATAATAGTGGGTGAGTCATACTTTGTGTCCTGTTAGTCAGAATTGTGATGTTAATGATCTCACATCCACATCCACCTTTTAGTCACAGGCAGTAAGTGGTCCATTTCAGCACCAATATCATTTTCATTGAGTTACAATGCTGATGGTTCCTTTTCAACTTTTTTTTTCCACTTCTGCACTACAGAAGGTGAGCAGTTGATTATGAGATATCAATGAGAATAATAGTTCTTACTGTTCTATTTCTACTTTCATTCCCATTTACAATATCAGGAAGTAAGTGATCTATTATAGCATATTGATCCAAATAATGATTTATATGATTTCATTTCTGCCCCTCATCACATCTTACAATGATAGCTGGTGAGAAATATGCTGTTATACTGATTGTTACAATACTACTCATCATCACTTTCATCCTGTTTCTGATCTGACAGCATGTGAGTGGTTCATTATGTCTTTCCAATTAAAACACTTAGCTTGATGATTTAATGTTTATCTGTTATTCTCTTTTGTAAACAATAGCTGGTAAGTGGTGGCATATTGATCAAATGGATGATGTTGACCTTTTTACCTTTTTTTAATTGCAGAATGTGAGTTACTATGTGAATGTTAGTGTGATCAATTGTTCTGATCATGCTATGGCCATTTTCCCATGGTTTAATAATTACAGACTGTGAGTCATTCATTATGTCAGGTTGGTGCAAATAATTACACCCTTTGATAATTTAGGCAGTGAGTGGCATATTTTTTAGAGGCATTACATGATCTAATATCTACTTTTTATTCTTATTTCACAATTACAGTGGGTGAGTAATCCTTTGTGGTATATTAATGATGCCCACTTTACTGATATACCTCATATATATACATTATAGAAAGTGAGTTGTGTGTTCTAAATTATAACATTTTCATTTCAGTCAGTATACTAATTATCTTATCTCTACTTTCTTCTCCATGGGCAATTTCAAGATGGTGAGATTCCATGCTACTCATGATGTTTTGTCATTTATTTCCTTGATCTGCATTTCTGGTTTCAATCTGATACAGCTGGTCAGCTATTCTTTTACACCTCTTCAGAAATATGTACCACTCATCATTTCACCATTAATCTGTGTTTCTTCCTATTGTAGCATGTGAGTTATGAATCATACCACATCAGTTAACTCATGTATCCTAATTACTCTGGTCATTTTAGCAAGTGAGCACTTTATTATGTGATGATATTGATTTATTGTTGACTATCTTTATTTAGACTGTGAGCTAGATTTTTGAATGTGTATTATTGACCAACTTCCATGCTGTTTTATTTTCAATGCCTGTAGACTGTGAGTTCTATATTGATCTAAATCTATGATATTTTGATTCTCTCTTCTACCTATATTATTACCAATAGGATGTAAGTTATTTTGCCATTATGTTTTGTTCATATGTTTTTTTTTTCTTTGGCATACTTCAACTTGGCTGACTTGATGATTTTAACTACAGCAAGTAAGTCACCACTTTGATTATTGATGAAGGAATGACTGATTGTATTTTGTAAACAATAGATGGTATGTTTCTATCTTTTCATTGTCAGTTAATTGTGAAAAGCATAACATATTCCAATACAATTTGCTACCATAGGCTGTTGGCAAAGACAGTGTAAGTCCTCTTCAGCTACAGATTTGTTTTAATGTTCAACATTACATTTTCAGTCCTCCTATGTGTCCACAGATGAAACTGATATTCTGAAATCAAAGAATATGGCAAGCCCAGTCATATTCTACTTGCCTTCAGTCTGACTTGGAATAATAGTTCAATCTTGTTACACAAAAGCAAATGCTTCAACAAAGCATTGGTATATCTTCAATTTACATTTCAAATATATTTCTGTGAACATTATTACACAATATAGATCTGCTTCTTATCTTGGAGCATTCCTTCTTTCTCCACCATCAAAATGACCCTGAACCCCTTTTGTCTGCTACTGCAAAGTATCAGGCATCAAAGGTACCTGCAAAAATTGGTTCAGCCATGAAGGAAGTCTTCAAAAAATATGGAAAAGCATCCACAGAAGAGAAAGTGGATATGATCTTGAATGTAGCTCTTCAGAATTGCCTGGGCAAGTTACAGTTCATTATGATATTTCATCTGTTAACTATTCCATTTGATCAGCAAAGTAAATCAGCTTTCATATGGGTTGAAGACAATGGACTCAGAACCCACAATATCAAGTCAATCTAGAGGAGGAATTTGGATTGGAGAGAAAAAAGAGAAAAAAGATTTTTTTTTTTTAAATCCATTTCTGTCCTGTATTGGGGCGGGCGCACGTGCCCTATGTAAGACGTTACAGATCGTAGATAGTGAGAGAGACAAGACCAATGCAAACAATATATATGGAATTTACAGAGAAGCTACTACCCACAAAGTGGGCACGCCGTATGTTTGGGAATGATGGTGTGCAGTTACATGGTGAGAGGGCCTAATGAAGTCAAGGAGTAGGGTCAGAAACTAAGTAGGTGACAGAAGGGTTAGTAGGGCCAGAGGCCAGGGACATCGACTCCAGAAGGACCTCCCCCAAGGGGCTGTCTGATAACCATCTGGCAAGCCAACCCGCATAGGCGCTGGGTCCCGGCTTCCAGAGCCAGGACCAGGAGAGAAGAGAGATAAGAGAAGAGAAAAGATCAACAGGATGGGTGAGCACACAGCCTGGCTAGATGATGAACTCATGGTTCACTGTGGAAGGAGTAGGATCAGACGGTAGTAAGTCCAGTTGGATAATACAGCAATGGACGTCGATGAGGAAGAAGAGGGGGGAATCAGGCTTGGCCGATCGGCGGATGCAATATGTGGCCATAGCATGGCCAATGAAAGCACCGCAACAGATCCAGATAGCAGTGTGTGGGGGGAGTGACATCAACCGAGAGGGACAGCCAGGCAAGGCAAAGAGGTTCCTGAAGTCCTGGTGCTCATCCAAGTAGGAGTCCCAGGTCAATCCATAATCGCCATCCGCAAGGGAGTGCCTGGGAAGAGGCAGGCGATCGGGAGACCTTCCAGAGCTAGTGGCAGGGGCCACAGTCTCAACTACTGGGGAAGGAGAGGGTGCAGGGGGAGCAGGAGACCTAGAAGGGGGGGGCTGGAGAGGGGGGGTAGACACCGCAGGAGGCAGGGTGGGGGCCCCACCAACCCATGACAGCTTAGAGGCTGCCAGGACTGCAGGTGATATGGGGTCAATTTCAGGGATGGTGGGGAGCTGGTCAGAGTCGATATCTTTGAAAGACACTGCTGCTGCAGGAGATGCAGCAGCAGCACGGCAACAGGTACATCGAGACTTAGTGCAATTGGAGCGACCAGTAGCAGGGGGGGTAAGGGGAGGAAGACCAGGAGGGGGGGGAATAACAGAGGGAGAAGATGGCTTGGAGGGGGGAGTTAGAGAGAGACGGTGGCGGAGATTGCTGATCTCTGCCTTCAGAGATGCCACCTCTGCCTGCAGAAGAGCAATGGTGGCAGAGGGGTCCACAACGGGAGAACCCAGGACCAAGGTGGGGTTCCGTGGAGCAAGTGGCTGGGGAGCCATGTTGTGCAGCCCAGGAGAGGGAGGGGAGTGGGTAGAGGAGGGGAGAGTAGAGGCCTGGGCTTGGGAGCGAAAATGAAGGAGCATGTTGCTCTGGTAGATACGGACGATGTCCGACTTCACTCTCCCAGACGCAGTAAGGGCAGAAGGGCCCAAGTGGGCTTTGAACGAGTGGAACAGATCCACCGTCCATCACAGAGCCTGTGGGGCACCAGAAGGGCAGGAAGTGGGGATAGTGGGCACAGAAAAGGTTTTACCCTTGCGAGGGCCACCCCTCGTGGTCCAGGACCAACAGAAAGGAGAGGTGATGTAGTGGGTAAGAACGTACTTTGGCAGGGGTGGTGGACAGTACCGGAGCTTCAGAGCCCCAGTCAGGAAGGAATGATAACGTTTACCAATGTCAGAAAGCCGAATAGGACACCCAGAGGGGAGACACTGATGTTTGCAAGGCAGGGAGGGAGGGGGGGGGTGGGGGGTGGGAGAATTCCCATGAGGAGATGGTGGAGGTACAGGATCAAGAGCCATCGAGAAAAAAGATTCAATGAGATTGTAGCAATGTAATGAGCTTTTTGTATGCTATGCATATGTGCTGTTCCTTTTGAGATGTACATAAGCAGCATTTGCTGGCACTAATAACTCAAAGGTCTTTGTTTCAGTAAACATGAGGTTTCATGTCCAACATTTCCTGTTGCAATTTCATTCATCTCTTTCCATGCAGAAGGATCAGACACTGCTACTCACAGGGCACCTTTCTTCTGTTTCTCCTAGAACCCTCTGAAGTCTCACTTCACATGCTTCTGAGCTCACCCTTTTATTCTTCTCTGCTCAGTTACAGTATATTCATGATCCTTAGCTTAAACATACTTGGATATCTCCCAAGAATATACCTTCATTCACCTTGAAACTCCTGACCTCAGCAATAACAAGGACATTGACTCACAGCTAATCAAGTGTAACATTTGCAATCAGAGAAATTTCCAGATTTTGATGGAGTGGTTACTAATTTTCAATGTTTGACCTAGGGTTTTACCAAGATGGTACCCATTTCTAATATAATACTCAGTGCATGGGGACTTAGAAAGGACATCTTATTCTAGTCAAATATAATAGGCATACTTCATGCAAGCTTCAATATACTTGATTTATGGCCGAACGTTTTGGCAGGTACCTTGTTCACATTGAGCATGCAACTCGGAACACTTGGAATGCTACACTACTTACTTTTAAGGACAAATGTTTCCACGGCACCAAATTTTGTCCACCCACAGCCACAATTCTCAGTCTGAGTGACCTTGTAAACAAGGTAACATTGGAGAATGAAGGGAGTAGGCAGCCAAGGCTCAACTTCTTTCATTGACCATTCAGAACAGGAATCTAAAGCATGGAGCCAGTGAGGTCACATAACAAATACCAAATACCCAATGTTAGATATCCTACTATAGTCCTTGCAAGGTGCAACGTCAATTGTCAGTGTACTCATAGAAACCTCTTCCACTCTTTCTTCCCAACCACTGCGCGTCGACCATGCGTTCGAGTAGCACCGAGGGGCGATATTTCGAATCGGACGTGCCCGTATAGAGTGTCTGTTGTATTGACAAACACGTGTCGAGGCCAATGCTACGATGGAGCTTCAGCACAATTTTCCTCAAGTATCAATAGCAATGACACTCACAAGTCAGCTTAAATTGAACTTGGAAATCAGTCGATGAACACTAATGGTAGCAGAGTACTCACCAAGCTGGAGGGGGCCCATGGGATGGGCCATTCCTAGTCTAAACGTCTTGTCGATATCGTCTCGCGTAGCGACGCCCTGCGACAGGAAAGAACATGAGATGTCCACCACGACGTGACACAACGCGAGACAACCTTCTCGAGACACATGATCGCCTCGTTTATAAAAGGCATCAAAAGGGCATTCGACACAAAACCAGGAACGTCTTGCGATGTTGCAACCTCTGAACGTTCCATAAGCACAAACAGCTACAGCCAGACTAGATTCCAGAGCTGATCGTCCCAACCTTTACCGCACGCTTCTGCAAACGCACGTGACCGGTCGAGTGTATCCTTGGATGTTTGCACCGCAGAGATGAGCTCGACCAGTTTCTGTGCAAACATGCTCGTGTCGTTCGTTCCCTCGACAAGATTAAAAGGTCACTCACCATCACCGGAACCGGATTAAAGAAATGCAGCCCTGTGCGTCAAAAAGCCCCTTCGCGTCAACATTCTACATCTCCATTATCCGCCCGTCCAGCGTCCAATACTGACGATGGCGACGACGACGGACAGGAAATGAATGATACGCACCCACGACCCGACTCGCCGCCTTCTTACCCTCCTCCGACGCCGCCGACACCCCCTCCGGCACCACCGCAGCCGCAATCTTGGTGATACTAATCGACGACGTGTTGCTCGCCAGGATGGCCCGCTCGTTCAACGTCTCCCTGAATCCACGAAACACGCGGCGCTTCAGATCCACGTTCTCCGATACCGCCTCGATGACCATGTCCACGTCCCGCATTGCCCCTAGAGTGTCTACGACGCTGATCCGGTCGCGGGCTTCGGCGGCCTCGGTCGAGGTGAGTCGGCCTTTGGAGACGTCTTTGGAGAGGAGGGTCGAGAGGAAGGAGAGGGAGTTGGAGAGCTGGGTGGGAGA
The DNA here is from genome assembly GCA_038094135.1 of Spongiforma cf. squarepantsii. Classification (NCBI taxonomy): domain Eukaryota; kingdom Fungi; phylum Basidiomycota; class Agaricomycetes; order Boletales; family Boletaceae; genus Spongiforma; species Spongiforma cf. squarepantsii. Next base: position 11,658 of record JBBPTK010000303.1, on the reverse strand, counting down.
AGCATCGTGGATCATCACAGGGACTTTGGCGCGGACAGCGGAGACGAAGGCAATGCCAGTGTGCTCATCTAGCCCGCACCGAGGACACCCAGTTGCTTTACACCGTGCACGATGGACATGACGGAGAGAATCAAGACCCGAATCACGTGTGAGGGTAGCTAAGACATGATTTACCCACGACAATTGGGATGAGACGAGATAGGACAAGTGATATGATATTGCAGCCTATCATACAGAAAACGAGCGTCAAAAACCGAGAAGAGACATCATGGACCAAAAAGCAACCCATTCACAAAACGAATTGTAACGCGCACTGGCAGGACGTAGAGAACAGAGACTACAAACGAGAGAAAAAGAAAGCAGACAAAACGAAGAAAGAAAAGAAAGGAATGGAGCACTGTGCGTGAAAACGATGTCGACGATCATGAGGGTAGGTTGAATCGATACATAGTAATCGAGAAATAAGAATGAAAAATAGTCATGTACGTGGATGGAATGAGGTATGAAGTGCAGTAGAAGTGGAGATGATTGCGACAGAGGTTGAAATGCAGGTGAATGGTAAGGACAGATCTAATCTGGAAATAATGGTTGCGTGGCGAATAGATGCGAGCATGTGCACGTGAGGTTGTCCGTCAGCAGGGAGATGGAAATGCAATAGCGATGTGAAGAGATGGGGGTGGGGGTGGTGAGAAAACGCCCCAGAGACCATTTCATGTGGAAAATGTTAGAAACCCAGGGCGTGTGGATCACCGTATCAACTTTCCCCAATCCAAAGCACCACCTCCCTTGTCGCTCCCACCTTCCCGCCGCGGAAACGCATTCCAAAATCTGAGTGTCTCATCCCCTGCACCAATGACGATCGTTTTTCCATCAGGACTCATGGCGAGATAAAGCACCTGGTGCATGTGTCTGGTTAGTGAAGCGACCTATGAAAGCGAGGGATAGCGCCATATACATGTTTGGTTCTGGGCGGTTGTACTTGAGAAGCCGTGGGTGCTGACAAGTTCGTGTGAAGCATGTGGCCAGATCAGATTACAGACCTGCGCAGACGGTCAATCACGACGCGTGCAAGTATAAGCATGTCCGACATACCTGGCTCCCCGTGTCCAACATCATCGTTCCAGTGAACGTATTCCAAAATTAAATGTGTTTGTCCTGCGTCACCACCTGTAGCTAGTAACACGTGGGTGTCCCAAGCAAGCGCTTTGACAGCCGCGGTGTGTTCGTGGAACCTCCAAAAGGGGACATCGCTGTTGCCATCGCCACCACTATTTGATCTTGCACGACGTGTGGAAGTACCAATGCTATCACCGGGTCCGGACACGGAAGAGTGAATAGCAGATGCGGCGGATGCACGTCGAGATCCACGGAGATCCTATATAATACTTTGTTGTCGTTGCCACCGCTCGCAAGTGCTGAACCCATGCTAGAGCCACCAGGACCTTGGGCGGGTACACCTCCGGCGCTCGGGCTCCAATCCCATCTTCAGCTCCAGCAGCTGTACCGACACCGACGGCACCGCGGGGATTTCCAAAGCCCATCACTCCATCGCTACTCACACACTTCCTGGCGATGTCTCGCGCACTTCATAAATGGTCTTCCTCCGGCGCTCTCGCGAACGTCTCGGTGATGAACCATGCGGTCTCTGCTGCCGCTATTCAGTATGTGTCCATTCCAAGAAAGAGCCCCGATGCGTTGAGTGGGTGCGGATGATAGATAGAGTCGGGGCATCGTAGATATGTAAATGCCCAGAGAGGGTGCCTACTGCAAGGGTCGTCCCCTGACAATCGACGGTTAGCACAAGAATGCAGTTCAAACTGAAGCGATTCGGAACCTTTTGCACCCACGCGACGGAGCTGATCGTATCACCAGATGGACTCAGGTCACACAGCTTGGAGATCGTGGCGTTATGAGCCGACCATAGGTAGACACAACTGCCCAAACCGACACTGAGGATGTTAGTACTCGACCAATCAACGAGATTGAGGTAAAAGTCGTCCGCAAGATCCAGGGCGTCAAGGACTCTGTAGGGGTCTTGCAGACGCTCCGAGCTGCCGACGTGGTGATTCAAGAAGTTGTCTGGATTCTGCCTGTACGGGTGACATGGAATAGGCTTCATCTGTTGGTGTGTCAAGACGGCGTCCTGTTGCGGGTGTCGGAGACGGAGACGTGTAGTGAAATATGTGCCGGCGCGTTGGAGTGGTAGGTGCGATAGATAGGCCGTGTGAATAGGACGAGTTGGCTATAGAGGATGACGAGGTGAAGGAGGGGTTACTTCGCTATGAAGGACAGAGTTGAATATGGCGTTGGCTTGTTCTGTGGCGAAGGATCCGATGCGTAAGATCAAGTGGAAAGGCAGATGGTCGCATCAAAAGTGAATTAGGTATGCAACACATAGAAATGAACAAAACTCACCCTTGATAGCATCTGACTCTGTGGGTATCGTGCAATGCTTTGAGGGGGTGGAGGGACCACTGTCGTCCATGAGATGATACGACGTTCGCATGTCGCCGGTGTCCCTGCTGGGCACGAATCGATCTCCGTACTCCCTGTGAGCACGAGAAGAGTGTTCTGGGGATTCTGGGCCAGGTGTATCGCTTGCGGTGAATGGTGAGTAGTTGAGGGAGGGAATCGAGACTGGGCCGATGGCGGGTGGAGTGAGAGCAAAGGCGGGGTTTTCCTGCGTGGAGTGTCGTCTTCAGTTCCTTGGTGTGCTGTGCGTAGTCGTTTTCCAAAGGGCGAGTTTTTGAGACGGGATTGTGGGGAACCTCGGACTGATGTGTGAGGAAGCGCGTTGGACGTGAGCGGATAACTTGGAATGAGAAGATGCACGAAGAGGGAGACTGAAATGGGCGTATACGAGCACAGTAAGAGGGCAAAAGCGACTGTGGGTAAACGAAATCGATTACCTAACGAAGCAACATCTCGTCATCATCCGAGGAGGCCGAATCCAATTCGACGACGACCGTCCTTTGTGCGTCTTTTGACCACGGAGCTCAACGGTTATTCTCCGGTGTTCGTATCACTCTCTGTTGCGGAGAGGATATACAGACTGCAGGATTACAATGGGTACGTAGCCTCAATCTGGTGTACAGCGCACGTCATTCGGAGCATCCAAGACTGATCACCGCATTTCAGAGAATTACCGGACTATTATTCACGTCGGTCACGAATAGCACACGTTCCTTTTCGTCGCTTGGCTCGGAAGACGCGAAACTGGCCGAGCCAAACGCGTCCTCGCTGCCCATCTTTAACGCTATTTTCAAAATTGAGCAGATGGGTCAGGTCTCTATGACCCGATGGTATCAGTGAACTGGCAGGAAGCTGATTTTGCCCACATACCGTTTGCCCATTTTACGTTCAAAGAGGGCCAGGCTCGAGGAACTGCCAGTCATATCGTGTTCGAGGTTATCCAGCCGTTGACGGCAGATACCCAAAACGTGTCCATCCCCTTCACGAGCTCCCCGTCTTTGTACACCGCGAAACCGTGCGGCATCTATCCTTCCAGCAGTTGTTCTGTCAACTTTGGTCGCGTCGTGCGCGTTCATCCTATCGCTCCTTTCACCCACTACCGCCAAAAGCGCACCATTCTCCCCACGGATGTCCTGACCATGATGTTCGCCGACATCTCGGATTCCTCAATAAACTATCGCTGGTGGAGAAGGGATCTCATCTCCTCTGCACTCGTCTGCAAGCAATGGTCTTGTGCACTCAACTTATTGTTGAGTGATTTTCGCCATCCGTACGCCCGGCGAAAGCAGATATTCGGGAGTCCTCCAGAAATACGCCGCTTCGCACGCGCGTTCGCATTACGCCCTCACCGCGGTCTTTCCATCACACATCTATCGCCAGATTACTTTGTCAATCATGCAAGCTAGAGAGACCTTCATCGAGAAGATTGTTCATGGCCATTTCTGCCACTTCCCCAAGATCCTTGGCGTCTCGACAAGTTTGTGTCTAGCTTCTTGTCTATTTTGCATCTCGCGAAGAACCTCCGATCGCTGTCAATCTCTTCACGTTGGATCGAGAATCCAGCCCACGAACTTCGAGATGCTCTGCGCGAACTTGACCAGCTAGAAGAAGTCGCGGTCAGTGGTGGATTCATGAAAGTGCACGAGACCTTTCTCGCCTCGTGGCCGTCCTTGAAACGTCTCCGGATATGCGACCTCACGCCCGGATCGCGGATACTACCCAGCAGTGTACCAACCTGTCCACCAAGCTATGTGCTCCACGAGGCTTGCGTGGCAGGTAGAATTTCGGACGAACAGCTCCACTACCTGCTGAGCACATCCTCGTCCTCCCTCGTATCCCTCCGCATCAACGCCCCGTTTTTAACCAACAAAGGGCTCTACACCGCCTTGGAAGGAGTCTCGAAATCTCTCGTCAAGCTAGAGCTCACTCAGAGTTTCCTCAAGGAAGTGCGCGTGGACGAACACGCGCTGGACTTGCTCATCGACCATATGGAGCGCTTGGAATCCCTCGCTATCCTGCCATATTTTGCGACACGCTTGATGATCGAACGGCGATCGAAAGCTTTCCAGAAGTGCCGTCTCCCTGTGGTTGAGCTCAGACTCGACCGGGATGGTTTGGATGGTTCCACCCACAGTCTTATTGAAGCGATAGCCAGTGCCTGGGCGGGTTGGAAATTTACTATGGTCGAGTTCGACATTTGGGACGAGGAGAACCCGGAATAGTAGTACATTATTTCATCTGTTTTTATTCGTATATATATTCAGGAAGTAGTCTATTTAAACCTTCGTCAAGAATGATACAGTCATTATCTACATATTTACAAAGTATATACTCTATTATATACGTCGTGCGGGTCGTTCTACATGTCCCACTTTGGAATGGGGAGTCGGGGAGGGAGTCTGGTTCGCCAAGCTGCTGACTTGGGTTTATCCTTTCCGGGAGCAGGCGACTGTTGCAACTTTGCAGCATTATCTGACTTCCGCACGCTCCGTTCCTGTCGGACGACACTCTCCTGTGGCAAGCTAGGCGGCTGACAGGCAGGAGAACCTGGTGGGGACAATCGAATCGAAGACGGGCGGGGTAACAATTCATCAAAGAACTTCCTGAGGGTGGAACCACCCTTCTTGACAGACTTGTCTCTCTTTGTCCGGGAACTCCGAGTCGGCGTAGTTGGATCGACAGGAGGAGATACCATTGGCTGATGTTGGGGCCGAGGCGAGTTCTGAAAAAGATAAAATACAAGCTGAGAAAACGTGCGTTAAGTACGGACAGAGGTACTCACGTTGGCAACGGCGACGGGCTTGGGGCTCACTGGCGAACGCACGTCGGGGCCCTTGGCCGCGGTATTAGGCACTGGACCTGGGACGTAGATGTAGCTGATTCGATGCTTTGGCATCGGTGGGCGGCGAAGACGGAGGCGTATATGAGCAAATCTAGATTGCAGAGGGCTAGGAAGAGACGATGGAGAAGACGGAGATGGATCGGTGTCGTCGTCGAGGGAAATGTCCCCGTAGGCACTCAGGGTGTATTCTTCCTGTACTTCTTCGGGCTCGTGGTCGTCGTCCGTAGTGGGATCGAGGGGGACGAACGACGCGCAATTAGGCGGCGTAGTAGGCCAGGGAGGGAATGATTCTGACTCGTTCGACTGCAGATCAGGCTGCTCGAGTGGATTCAGAGATGCTGGAGCATCCTGGAAAACATGGATCCTGATCAGATCAGACAGAGGGGTGGATACGCTACTCACTGCAAGGGCTGGAATCAGAGACGTCGGTGATGTTTCGGTAGACATGGAAGCTTGGAGGGTAGATATGCGCGACGATGCCTCTGCCATGGCACGCTTATTTATATCCGCAATGTTTGCTGTGGACATGACGCTTTGTTGTGGGCGCCATTGTCCATCGGGTGGTACTGACTCCACTCTCTTGGTGATAAGGAACTGCGTATGACAGCCAAGACAGTGCAAGCTTACCGGCCTTTTCAGGCGTGCTTGGTCCTGGACAAGTTCAAGTTGACGTCTGTACGAAATGGCTTCGCAGCAGTAGGCGCACTTAAACGATGGACTCTGTTGGTCATTGGTCAGGAACAACTCGAATCCGGTTATGGCTACCTCGGCAAATACACCGGCAAACAAGGTCCTCCTCAAACTTTCCAACCAAATGCCCGTACAGGCGCAGCATCTGCGTCATGTAGACTCAACGGCATCAACCCCACCCACGTCTCCTCCTCCTCGCTAACTAGTTCTCCAAGACCCCTCAAGTTCTCACATATAAGTAACCCACGACCCAGCAACACCTCGTGCATTCCCCACCCTTCCTCCGTCGTTACATTCTCATCAGCGGGCGTTTCGTCCGGGCTAAGTACGTCCACGCCGACGATCTTGACGCCGAGATCGGACAGCGCAATGGCGACGTCTCGCGTGAAATAGGGGTGCGCTAGGTACGCGGGGGTGCCCCAGTGGACGTCCCAGCCCGTCCAGAGCAACACGATATCGGCCTTGCCGTCCGCGCGCGGGCCGATATGGGATGGGAGGGTCGTTTTCATGGTGTCACCGTCTGTCCCGATCACGTCGGACCAACGGATCTTGCCTCGGGCCTGCGCGAGATGTCGAACATCCAGGATGACCGCACGACCGACGAACTGCGAGAAGGGGATCTCGTGCAGTTTCTGACCGGATGGGAAAAAGTGGAAGGGAGCGTCGATGTGGGTGCCCGTGTGGGTGCTGAGTGAGAGTGCATGGGCACGGATGACCATGTGTGGGTCATGTTGATCACCCTCACCGAGAGGAAAGGCGAATGCGAGGGTCATTTTGAACCCTGGATCTCCTGGATAGCATGATATCGACTCGCACAGCGGGTGAGAGAGATCAACTATCGCAGTAGGATGCATAGGACGAGCGCGAGATGTATTTAGATTTGATCAGCGCTAATTGGAAGAAACCAGTCAAGAATCAAGATGGCTATCATACACTCTTAGTAAGAATCCGGTTCTTCATCTTTTGCACCAACAGTCCACTCAGCCTCACGGATGCCAAACTCGACAGGAAACACAGTAAAGTTGAGCGCGAAAATCGTCATTCCATATGGTTTACGAATCCGCGATTCCCACATCCTAGGAAGTCGCTCTTCCAACAGAACCACACGCAGGTCGTCTACCCGACCGCCAAAGATAGTCAAGATAACCGCCCCGCTATACGAAACCGGCGTCAGCATGTCACAGTCAAGGAGTAGATGATGGTCGACGTACTTGGTACTACCAAAGAGTCGATGAGCGAGGCAAAGGTTATACTCCTTGTTCGTCTCTCTAGCCTCTGCACGACGTTTGCCTAAGATACGAGAAATGTCTTTGATGGTGAGAAGCGCGTTTCCTGCAACGTCCTTGCCCGTGGCGAACGAGAACAGCTCTTCGATGAAGGGCAAATGTGGCACTGCTTGGTTAGGTTCCAGCGCAGTATCAAGACCTAAGTGGAATCAAGGGTAAGCAAGCACAGCTTGTGAAGAGCTCGATAGTTGTTACATACGGGTGATCGAGGCGTCGTGTTCGATTCCGTTGTGCAGGTTGAGATCTTCCAGATCAAAAGTATCCTTGTTGTAGTTCCTGTTCAGCGTGCGCGCAAGATAGTGGCACGCAGAGGCAAAATGATGGGCTAAAGTTGTACGTCGAACGGATAAGTTTGGCAGCGTCGGTGAACTTGATGCCCTTTCCGTTGTGTGCAAAAATTCCTGGATGTCATTTTAGAAAAAATAGGACGAGTGGCAAGCTGTCTATACCATGGTTGGCCATCGCGTTCAAGGCAGGGCAACAAGATCGACTGTCGCCTTTCTGCGGTGGCCTGTACTCCGGCCAATACCCTCCATGGCCTGGACGACCTGCGGGGGTGACTTCTCCATCAGGAAGCTTAACCCAAACGAGGTTTCCCAATGTCAGAAGCAAATCCCAAAAAAATACGCTGGTATCAAAGAAAGTGTTGGAGATGGAGCTGAAGATTTTCATTCTGCAGTGAGGTACTCGGGGGGAGGGAATGGTCGCACAAGAGACCGAATGGCATCCTGATAAAGGGCTGGGAAATTGTCGACAAGCAATGCATCTTCCAAGTCCGATAAAACGAAGAACGAACGGCAACAAATGCCGTTGGCACGTGTGGTCAAGAATCAGATCGTCGTGGGTTCACACAAGGCTGTCTCTTGATATGGTGATGACATTGACAGCCTAGCAAGTAGCCATCTCCGTAGACGTCTGATTGGAGAAGTCTGTTAGCTGATATGAAGTTCCAAGGGTGACCGAAACGCGTGTAATTCGGCGTCCATCTCACTGCTAAAGCTCCTTCCTAGACGGAAAGTCCAGTCCGTCGGTACGACACTCGAGTCCAAAATAATGGAGCGGCTAGCTCATCTCGTGGCTGCTATAAAGACGGATAACATACTTAGGGGGAAGTGGGGTGGACCTGAGCGCCCGCAGTGAGCAACGAGAAGCGTGAAGCCGATTCGGATGAGTCCGTTGCCATGTTGAACTTGTATCCCAGGCTCGTCGTGTTCTCGAATGGTTACAGTATTCGAATCATGGCAGAAGTCTATCAATCAGTGTCAGATTTGGTGAAGAACTTGCACCCTCTGTGGACGTTTAGAAAACTTCGAGTCACAGGGATGGTGATGTTTCCTTCAGAGTTCGTTCATGTGAGAAGTGCGATGTTGGCTGATCCAAAATCGTAGATGTACCTGGATGAAATAACACAAAGCAAGATGAGTCATCTTACTATGTCTTCGTCGCCCCAAAAGAATGGACCCTCCTCACTGAATCTTCATCCCGACTACGCCCGCACGACGCCTTCCTCACCCAAGACCTCGAATTCGACTGCACCTTCCACACCTGGGCATACGCATCGTCGTCACCTTGGAGGACCGCATTGGCAAGCAAAGGTCAGTCTGGTTGTTTACCTGCCTCTACGGCTGACTTGCCGTTTTTGCCATGGTGTATAACTGGCGACATTGAACAGCAAGACGGTGAAGCAACGACATAAAAACTAGTAGGCGCTGATGTGTACATAAAGAATACATTGATCGAAGGTGCATCATTGTGTTCAGGGCAAATGCTGCATGAGCATAATCCGAGTCAGGGCGACCAGGCTCGTCCAACAAGTTGTCTTAAAATACTGTTATTTTGTGCGTATAGGTATCATGAACGGCATCGTCCCAATAACTTTGGAGTGATGGGCTTTCCCTGTCTCTGACAATCGTATTGTATGACGAACTCCGTATGTTCCAACTCGCACTTGATGGTGTGCTGAATAGCGAAATGTCCGTCGTGGAGAGCGAACGCCGAATAATATCACTTCTTCGATCTCCACGATCTGCCTAATCAGTCCATATAGGTACATGTGCAGGGGCACCCAGTGGGTGTCTCAGCACAACCTTGCCGTCCGCACGCAAGACTATGCATCGTGAGACGAGAACGCTGTTTTTATATGTATCATGGCATCATTGTTCCACGTCGTTCCGATCACGTCAGACCAACAGATCTTACCCCGAGCCTGTACGACCGACGAATTGCGAGAAAGGGGTTTCGTGCAGTGTCTGATTGGATGGGAAAAGGTGGAGAGGAATGTCGATCCAGGTGCCGCGCGAGAGTGCATGGACATGAACAATCATGGATAGATATGTTGATCACTCGACGGTGGTCGTAATAGCGAAGGGAGAGACACATGTAAGGGTTCTCCTGGGTAGCAAGATGCATAAATATGTAGTTGCATGGATGCGTTTGGAATTACGTATTTGAACTCGCCAAGAAATAAGATCGTCAAGAAACAAGATGGCTGCCACCTGGTAGTATAGGGATACATTCTCAGCGAGAATCCGTTTCCTCGCCAGTCTGGCTTGCAATGTCTTTTGCACCAACAGTCCACTCAGCCTCACGGATGCCAAGCTCGACAGGAAAGGCAGTCAAGTTGACCATGAAAATCGTCAGCCCATACGGCTCACGAATTCGCGATTCCCACATCTCTGGAAGCCGTTCTTCCAACAGAACTACACGTAGGTCGTCCACCCGACCACCAAAGATAGTCAAGATTATTGCCCCGCTATACGAAACCGACGTCAGCAGGTCGTGATCAAAAGAGTACGCAATAGATGGCATACTTGACACTACCAAAGAGTCGATGGGTGAGGTCAAGGCTATACTCCTTGTTCGTCGCCCTGGCCTCTGCACGGCGTTTGCCTGAAATACGAGAAATGTCTTTGATGGTGAGAAGCGGGTTTCCTGCGACATCCTTGCCCGTAGCGAACGAGAACAGCTCTTCGATGAAGGGCAAATGTGGCATCGCTTGGTTAGCTTCTAGCGCAGTATCAAGACCTAGGTAGAACCAAGGGTAAGCGATCTCCCGAGATGAGTGCGAGAGTTGTTACGTACGGGTGATCGAGGCATCGTGTTCGATTCCGTTGTGCAAGTTAACCTCTTCCAGATCAAAAGTATCCTTATAGTTCTTGTTCAGCATGCGCGCAAGATAGAGGCATGTATAGAAGCAAAATGAAGGGCTAATATTGTACGTCGAGTGGGCAAGCTTCGCAACGTCGGTGAACTTGATGCCCTTTCCATTGCGTGCAAGGATACCTGGACGTCAATAACGGTAGGTTTTAGAAAAAGTGAGACAATGAGAGGCAAACTGACGATACCATGGTTGGCCATTGCGTTCAAGCCAGGGCAACAAGATCGACTGTCGCCTTTCTGCGGTGGCCTATACTCTGGCCAATATCCCCCATGGCCTGGATGACCTGCGGGGGTGACTTCTCCAACCGGAAGCTTAATCCAAACGAGGTTTCCCAATGTCAGAAGTACATCCCAAAAAAATATGCATGCATCAACAAAAGTATTGGAGATGGAGCAGAAGATGTTCATGATGCCGTGGGGTACTCGAGGGGGATGATGGACTAGTACGAGAAACCTGACGCCATCCTGATAAACGGCAGGGAAATTGTCGGCGAGTAACACGTCTTCCAAGTTCGAGCAAGCAAAGTATGAATGGCGATGAATGTTTGCCGTTGTCGCGTGTGGTCAAGGGCCAGACGGTCGCGGGTCCATGCACACCGTCTCTTGATATGGTGGCGACGTTGACGGCCAAGCAAGCGGCCATCTATGTGGACGTCATCAGAGGAAGTCGGTTAGCCGACGTGGAATGTCTACGACCACCAAGTTCGGAGGGTGACTGATATGCGCATGATATTCGGCGTCCAGCTCGCTGCCCGAGCTCCCGAGTATCATTCTAGACGGAAAACCCGGTCCGTTGATGCGACACCAGACCTAAAAAGCGGAGTGATTGGCTCTTCTCGTCGATGAATACCTACATGTACGGCTTTGACGTGCCGCTGGTCTAGAAATATTTCGAGTAGACCTAAGAAACGAACGAGATGCGGTGAAACCCTTTGAAGTTCGTCGTGTTCTAGCTTGGGTACCACGTTCCAGGCTCGGCAGATGTCAATCAATGACGGTGACAGCGAGCGGTCTTCCGACCTTCTCGGTAACCACATTCGGAGTAATTATCACTCGTATATTATTCTTCTTCCTCGCTTTCGTTTGTGTTTGTTTGTCCCTACGCTATCTACGTCTTTGTCCCCTGCACATTCGCCTCTGACACCTTTTATACTCCCCTCAATCCATTTACTCGTATTTGCCTCACTTTGGCACCGTTGCAACGTCGTG
>JBBPTK010000302.1:0-18263 GCA_038094135.1 Spongiforma cf. squarepantsii | reverse complement strand
TTTACCAGATCCTTTGGCACTTGAGGGCTTGATATGGGAATACGTGTGTCCAATTCCTATACCCCAATAGTAGCACATGAGCATGTCTCGGTCAACGAACCTACCAATACAGTGAGTATCAACAGCCCGTGAGTTGTTAACCAGAATACAAACCTATTGACGTAGTACTGCTTGGAATCGTAGATATCTCGAGACACTTTTGACCTGGCCTGACGATCAGGATGCAGCTTACCCGCGGAGAAATCAGGAACGAGGTGGCAACTTCTCACAACATCCCCTGGGTCGATGAAACCGAAGGCGTCGTCTTCGTCCATGGGAACAAACCGTAGAACATCCAACCTACACGCATCTTGTTCTTGGTGACTTTCGATGACCTCAAACCAACGAACCCAAAGGAACTCAAGGCGGCAAGGCTGATAATTTGTGGATCCTGGACCGTTGTAAATGATATTCGCATGAAAAATGCCAAGAACCCTGGCGTAGCAGAATGGATGCGCAGTGGGGTCGGTTACGTCAGAGAGCAACATGATGTCCCAGTGGTCCGTGTTCGGGTTGATGGAGTCCTGCGCCCTGCGAACGTCGTAAGTCGTATAGTTGATACGCATCAACTGATGTCGGTAGATTCGGTCGTTTTTAAACAGAACCTGACTGTGCAATATGATCTCTGAGTCAACAGTCGAAGCGTTCACATCCAGAGGGGTAACGATAGATCCAGGCTCCAAATCAGTGCTGGACGTGTGGATCTGTCTGATTCGTGGTAAGAGGTGCTTCCTTAGCTTCAATGTGAAATTCTACGACCTACATTAGGTGCCAGGATCACGGTATATGTATGAGACTTACTTTTGCCGCCGGGTCATCCGAGTGAAGTCGGCCAAAAGTTCTCAGGTCCTCTGAACAATGTTGTGATTTGCCAATGATATGGTGCTCCTCAGGTGCTTTGGGGAGTTTTTCGTGCGGGAAATTAGATGAGCGAATGCGAGCACGGATTTGACGGATGCGGGTTTGGCGCCGTTCAATTCGGGTCAGCTGTCGAATGTACGACTTCCGGCTGGTTCGCATGAACCTTGACTTGCCGATGCGATGTTCAAGTTCCCCTTGCAACAGTTGACACGATCGAATGAGAGGACATATCAATCCATGACTCACCGGCTGCGTTGAATACGAGTCTGTGGTACCATATCGCCTGATGGTCTGCGTATAATCACCAAGCGCATGCAGTTTGTAGGTCTGAAGATTTAAAGTCTTCTCGCGACGTACACATGCAGGGATGCTCTCCTTGCGGTGTTGGCCATTCAAAGCTCTTGTTCGGATGTTGTGTCGGTATCGCCCCTCCGCTTCTTGCTTGAGTTCCTTAGTAGAAAAGGAAGAAGAGGTGGTTGATTGAAAATCGCGAAGTTCGACACCAAGAGTGGCTGTCATATTGTCCATTATTTCAAGTGTTTCGTCTGTATGCAGCCGGAGCTTTGCAAGACCGTGCCAAGTAGAAAGCTGGAAGAGGAGCCTGAGCACGTTAGAATTGTGCAGCTCGGGTAACAACCCATTGAAAACGGGGATAGCACACTGACGTTTTCGAATAGAAGTAAGCCAAACTCTGCAGAAGGAAACAGCACCAAACCTGAAGGAGATCCTCGAAGTCCCTTGCTGCCATCTTCTTCATCTCAGAGGAATTTCGGGAAAAACGCCGGATAGTATCTCGGCCAAAGCTGGGTACTTGACGATATCTGTACCCAGCCATGAAGATGCAGAAAACCTTAATGTAAGGAATCTTACCGTCGATCGAGCTCGCCGAGGGTATTACTTTTCATGCTATCAAGAATTCGAAGGAGATGGACGAATACCGCCTTCCAAACTCCAAGTTCGAACTCGTGTAGCAGATCAACGACGAGAGCACAAAAAAGATCAAAGCCCGTCAGGTGAAGTTTCTCAAAGAACGCGTTCTATAAAAGCGACGTCACCATGATTATGCTTGTTTGAGACGAGCGATTGATATACCGAGGTAGGGACCAATGACTCGTCTTTGAGAAGTGCCTCGACCCGAGGATTGTCAACTTCATAATTCTGCTCATAAATTAGCTTTCGGGCAGAGGCGACTTTTTCCTGTCTTGCTGGAGTGTTTGTACGGATGAGAGACCTTCGCTGAAGAACATCACTCTTCAGGCCTAAATCTTTTGCCTGTGAGAGTGGGATTAGGCATCGCGGACAAGGACAACGTCCCATGTTCCGGATGGATGCAATCAAAATCCTATTCGAAACATTTAGTGAGGTATGCTGATGATCAAATGCTCACTAGTACTTCTCTGGATAGTCAGCAGAGTAAGTGAAGATCCGAGGATAGAAGCGCCGAGAGATCCCATCACAGCACTTAATGACAATACCATGCTTATATGTGTCTAAGAATTCCTCATCGAGTAGTACCCTCCACTGCTCATGAAAAGCCTCTCTGTGACAATGAGTGAAAAACGAATCTGCCAGTGCCTTGTCTCCAGTGAATTGGGTAGCAAAGTCCTTGAAGTCGTCTGGGAGCTTTGAAAGGACATTGTATGAATGTATAACCACCAAAGTATCCAAATACACACCGATTGAAAGTACGCAGCATGACAGCATAGATTACAAGAGGGTACACACCGTCGATATTTTGACTCATTGCCAAAATACAAATATAATGGCCAAAGTTGGGCATGTCCGAATGACGTGAGGTGAGTTGAATCGGACCAAAACATCATTCCAGCGACGACGTGGGGAAGATTGCATCCAGGTTCCAGAGGTGACGCTTGTAGTTGTTGGTGAGCTTCAATAAATGCTTCGGACATATAAAGTTCTCCATACACACGTATGGCACTCTCTTTGTGCTGTGGATGCCAGTGGAGCTCGTAAGGTTCGTAGTGAAACTGAGAGGAATACGACGGATCAGAAACCCTTTCGCGGATGATCGATGTCAGCGAACGGTGGTAGAAGTCATGGATTTGGTAAATTTTTGGCCCAGGTTCCTGAAAACGACTGTGGAATGGAACGGAAATCGAGACTGAAGTATGCCTCCATCCATCGTCTTCATCTAACCAATGACCTGGGTTTGCTTCGTCGTCAAACTCGTTGTGGCCCAATACCTTGTCCACTGTCGTCCAATTGGTTCTCGCAACCTCTGGAGGATGGAAATCTTCATGACCGACAATGTTAAGAAGTTCTTGGAAGCTCTCCTTGGACTTCTGTGCTCCCTGATTCCAGTACCAATCTCCAAGATGCATGGAATTTTCGTTCGGGTATGGATAGAAATGGTTGACTGGTATCTCCAATGCACCTTGAGGTGATTCTTCTAGGGCATTTTTGTCCATACATTCGTTTTCAATTGAGAATGGATCATCGGGGTCATGGGATGGGATGGACTCGGTGAGGTAAACTCGGTATAAACCAAATTTATTCGTTTGCGTGAAAAAGCGGCGAATGGATGAACGCATTGATCTCAACCGCCCTTGCGTCACGGAGGTCGAGGAAGAGCCAGAGAGTGTAGTGTCGGGAGCTGGCGTGGGTATAGACATAGTGGTACTAGGAATACCTGGAGGTGGTAAGGGCATCAGAGACTCTGGCAACGCGTCCCTGTAACGAAGGGGCATGCGTCGGTTAAGCCGACGAGGGCGGCGCTGCGCGAGAGACATCCCATCATCGTTTTTAATGTCCTGTACTAAAGGCTGTGGTGGGTGCTACACAATATGTTAGAGCAGATCATCCACCGTGTCTCCAGAGCACAGTAAAACTAACCTGAACTTTATCAGACGCTAGGTGTTGTCCATCCACCCGTAAACCAGACGAGCCAACACAGAGCCCAGCGTTTACATCATCCACCACTGGGGAGCCAGCTCTTGAATATTCTTGGATGCGAGCTTTCTTTCGCTGGTAAAGCTCCTTTGCCTTTGCGAGCACACTTGAAAGGCGCTTTTTCCCGTTCTGACAATTCTTCTCGTGCCTCTTGAAGGCTCCAGGGTCACTGAAGGAACGACCACAAATGCAGTCCTGAAGCAGGAGGTTTGACATCTTGCATCAGAGGGGACGTTAAACAAAGTTTTGAGTCAACACTTGCATCTCACCTTTTGAACGTGGGAACGGCAGCCCAGTAGGGACGGGGAAATCCAGGACAAAATACCAATGACAACCTGAGAGCCTGTGACTCGGTCGTGGTAATCGGACCGACATGATGCCGTGATCAATCAGTCCTACCAAGACGCGGGCCACGTCATAAAAGCCGACTCCTGATACAGATCGTAAAATACTCACTTCATATGATTCCTCTGCTCATTGATCATTGGTATTAAGAAAGTGGAAGGGCATAACTTACCAGGGTGGGAAGGTAGACAAGTCTGCCCGAATGTCGAGAATGCCCTCTTCCACAAACCCATCCAGAATTAAACCACCAGTCCCCATATTAGCGCGCAACCGGGCCGACTGCTTTATGCCATAAACTTTCCATTAATATGCCATCAGTGACATGCGAAGAGGAAGGATGGTACATGAGATACAGAGACGTAGACCAAGACGACACATTGGAAATCTGGATCTTCGTAGCGAGCGACAGCTTGTTGTGTAACACAAGCAAACTAGGAACAATGATAGGACAGGCTAAGCCGGATTTGCATCAGCTTCTGATGGACACGTACGACACACCAGATTAGACAGATATCCACGTGGGTTCACAAGGATAGCAAAAGGCGCATTTTTCACAATAGGCGCATCCTCTTCCTCGGCGAGCGCTATCGCTTCTAAATACATCTATCGAAGTGAAGAAAAGGAAGAACATGCGTACATGAGAGACGGGACAATATGCACAGAAAAATGCAAAGGGGCACGAGGGACGGAACGTGAAACGTGCTAAGCAATCATATAGCCTTCCGACGAGATACTTGACACTTGGTCAAGCGAAATGAAAACGACCAAGCGGACTGATTCCAGATGGAATCTAGCTTTTGCTAGCGCGATGCTGGCTGAAGAATCTTCGCCGTTCTCTGGCGAGCGTCTTGGCGGTGGTGATGGTGGTGGCACTAAAACCGTGCAAAAAATAAGCACAATGATATGTGAGAAACAAGGACATGGCAGACCAGGATGGACAGCACCACAGTGGACTGGGTACGCATCCATGGTCACGTATATGCGTTCGACATGAGATGTGTTGGTCGTATCACCTGTTCCAGCCGTCAGTCATCGAAGAAATGAAAAAGAGAAGACACACCCGATCGTCACCCTCCGAATCTTGTCCGAGATATCACTCAAGGCGTCATCAAACACACAACCGGCACTGTGACTCGACTTAGTACTCACCAGAACAAGAGGCCGTGTCGCTTCTTTGTCTCCCTCAATTTCAACGTCTTCCCCTCCGCGAGCAGCGGCTTCCATCCAGGCGATACGATTGACCATCAAGCACTTAACACTGTTGGGTATACCATTGTGCGCCTTAGACGCAGACCATGCTGAGCCCACGGTGGAAGATACACGAATCCGTCAAATTCATTTGTTCTACAATCTTCCGAACCTTGAGGCGATAAGCAGGATCCAACCAGTTCTTGATCCTACGAGTTTCCATGAGAGACCAAAGCCGGCTCAACAGGAGAAGCAACAGATATACTTGAAGAGAGCACCGCAGATTTCCTTCTTCTCCTCTTCATGCTTCTTGTTCTCGGTTTTCTAACGTCGCTGCTGGTCAGTAAGCTTGCGCTCGGCATTCATCTTTTCGTGCATGTGCTTCTTCATCATGATTCGGTGCCGTACGCGAGCCTCCACAAGGGTGTGATCTTGGACCGCATCCGACATCGAAACATTCGTCAGATTTGCCAGACGCACTCAGGTAGGGCATGAACGTACTGCTTGATCGATTACACGGTGCCAAGTACCTTTGGCTTCCTGATCAAGGGAAATGAAACCAGTTCGAACGCAGTCATGCTTGTCCTGTAGTTCATCTTGTCGACGTTGTTTCCTCAACTTCTTTTGCTCTTGTAACGAATGTTAGAAAAGAGACGTGGGAAAAGCAAAAAATGTGGTATACCTTGGTGGTGGTCAATCTGAGCGGCTTAAGGCCAACCTTGTGCTTGTTGCCCGGTGCGGGAATCAGGATAGAGTGTTGGATCTAAAGCGTCACGGGGCGAATCCGCAGTCCGGATGTTGAGGTGATCGAAACCGAACGCAAAGTCGTCATAATTCTTGTTCGGAAGCAAGGCAACATCCTACTACTCCGCATCCGGAGGCAGTTCTTGCTACACGCAGAGTCAGCTGTGCTCGACGCGACGTTGGTGACGACTTACCTTGATGTTCTTTTCCAGTGTTTCAGACTGAGTCCAACCTGCCTTGCGAGCACTCTCGGGGATGTGTTGCTTAGCTCTCTTGATGCACCTGGTTACCGAGCTGTACGTATTTCCTCTTAGGATTGAACATGAACGAACAGCCGGTTCGCTCTGAAGCCACTATCCTTGATGGAAAAGAGCCCCGGAGGTGCACGAATTGGCCTTGACTTTGGCAACGGGCACCGGTGTCGTGGCAGGGGAGGAGTAGGTCGTTACGAACATTGGCCTGACGTCTCATGAGTAGAAAATCCTGGACAAGAACCGACGATCGCACCTTGATGGAGGCAGATTTGGGATGTATCGGCTTATACTTATCCTTCTTGTCCCGTGGCGCAACAGGCGTCGTATCGAGTAACAACGGGCGTGCGGCCATCTTCAATCCTACTCCCTACTGCGCGGGCTCGGGGGGCTTGTTCTTCTTCCCAGTCTAAGACATCGAATAAACATGGGGTATGGGTCGTCAATCGCGCATGAGGCATTGCGGCACGGTCGAGCACCATGTACGGATTGCCCTCGATGGTGAGCTTTCTTTGAGGCTCCGCGACTCGCCATTTCTCCTCGGCGATCTTGCGCGACGGGTTCTCCATGTCGGGCGTCGCGGGTCCGGGCGCAGGCGAAGGGCTGGTGGTGTTGGCTGCGAGTGGTGTGGCGAGGAGATGAGACTTGGTCGGGACAGCTGGAATACCCTTTTTCATCGCAGCGACCTTGGCAGCGATTTCCGCTCGCTTTTGCGTGATGAGATCTCCTGAAAGCTGGAATGGATATGGTCTGTCTGGACGTGCGTAGGTGGTCATGGACACTCACCACGCGTGTCGAGGATCCACTAGAAGGCGTCCGTGGAAGACAGAGGAAACGTGTCTAAGTTAGTACTAACCCCCCAAGCGGGGGTCTATTTTTTGACCCAGAATACCGCCATCGTGCCTGTCAGACGAGTCTCCATCCCAAACGATACGCTCGGCGCACGCTTCGCCAACCATATCGTGCCGCCAAAGTCAAGTACGCCAATGCCAAAAGAGCTGCATCTAGATCCCCACTGCAGGTCGGCGCGTGGCATGAGGCTCGCGTATGTACATCCTGCCAACCGATCACTGACGTCCTAGCTGAAAAGGAGATGCCTCACTACAGGTCCCCATACTCGGGCATTTTCGCAGTGACGGGTACCTCCGTCTCTGCGTTGACATCGCACAACGAGCGTCGTCATCACGTTTTGGTCGCCACCCTCGGGTCGACGTTGGGTCTAACGCCATAGGGATGCATCGGTGAGTCCTTTCCACTGCACGCGCGACCAAGTCGATTGCTCAAGGTGGCGCGTTGAATGAATTTGCACGTATCTGAGTCTAGTACCCTGGGCCTATGATATACTTGTCTCGCTGAGTCGACATAGATTGGTTCTCGAACTTCATGATCGGTTTTTGGTCGCCGTGCAAAGTTTTCGCTAAGTGCGTTTCTCGTGTTTGTATACTATGTCACCTTTTCACCTCACCTCCCTTTTCTCTCTTTCTTTTTGCGTGTCGTGTGCATGGGATACTTATGGAGGCGGTTCAACACGTTTGGTTAGAGTTTGACGTCCATCGAGCTGCTTTACGCAAGCATACACACAGATACGAAATACGAGATAAAGTGTATGGTTCGAGTAAGCACTCCTGGGCAATGAAAATTCGGGGATCGACCCGGAGCTACGTTGCGTGAGATCTGTGTTATTCGTTCTCTCAAGTGGTGGTTCGTCGACTACCCGGCGTTGGAGACGGTGTGATTGCGGAAGGGACATGGTTAATAGCGTGCTCGCACAGCAGTGCACCTCCAAGGGCAGTTCAGGATTCGAACGCTCCGGTTGTACTTCGCTCTCGATTCCCATCGTGGTTCAAGTCACTATTGTTGCCGTTGTCCATGGCCTCCACCGTTGGCGACCAGTGGCTGCGGTTGACGTGCTCTCTGGCGCTCGCAACGTGATTCTTGAACAAGTGGGCTTCCATCTTGAAGCGTTCCGAGCGAGACGCTTTAAAAGAATCCAATACAACAGTGCATTCTACAGACGACACGGTACAGCATAGTTCAAAAAGAGGAAAAAAATAACAGAATTTCGGCCGCGTTCGACAATCATGAAATCCATGTTGCGAGTCAGATTGGTAACCTCTTATGCTTGAAGATGATGAACAATGTTAGTTTGTTGGTATAATGGAACAAACGCTTACTTACCCATGTAGCCTACACCTCCCATGGATCGAAACGAACACCGGAGACGGCGTTGAAGTATCTACCAGTTGCCGATTTGGGATTGTCTGTCATATAGTGGGTATCATGAATGCCTCTCAGATATGCTGCACCGTATGCTTGGAGTAATACAGCTTCACACTCTTCAAAACCAACCTGGATTGCAGCTAGTTCAAGAATAGCGGCTTTCTTCTCGGAAAGGGCAGAGATGTACTTCGAAAGTACTTCAGTTACCGGCCTTCGTTGCGGTACGTTCACCGGTCCTGCCTATGATCACTATAAGTATCAGGTATTTACTACGCTTAAGCTTAAGAAAAAGAAGTATACCAAGCTGCGAAATCTGCTCAGTAGTTCAGCCACGCGAGCCGGATCTCTACCTTTCGCCTCTCCACTAGGTTGCAAATATACGGCAGCAGACTTGGGAATTCGAGAAGTAGTTTGGACATTCTCAGATGTTGCGATACCAGGAACGAGCTGGCAACCCGTAACAGTCTTCGTAGACTGGTAGTGGAGTTCGCCACGCTGGCAGCCTTCCAAGTAAGATGTGGCTGGAACCGTTGGACACTGAACCTGAATCATCGTATCCTTTGGAGGGTAGGAAGTAGATGCCTTGATAGGTTCAATTTGAAGGTGCCCGCCCCGCGCAGATTCCATGGTTCTTGAATGCAAGGAAGGGCTGTGAAGGTTGGTGAACAGTTCAATTGTGCGCGGGAAGGATGGTCAAACAATTCCTAATTCGGTAATGACAACATGGCGTGGTGAAACTGTTCAGTTGTGCGTGGGAAGATTAGCGGCTAAACAAAGTATGATTAAATAATTAAATTGATCTTAGTTGTATTGTTCTGTTATCAGTGGTACTATGGATTACATGAAACCTGAATCAGAGTCTAAATAGAGCACAGTCTTCTTGGTGCTGCGTAATGATTTCTATCTGGAATCAAGCCTTCAGCTCCCTGAGGCTGAGCACTCAGTGAGCAGCCTCAGAGGTGTCTTCTCTTGTCAAGCACCCTGTTGTCACTCGTCGAGCTATTTTGATTGATTTTCTAGTGTGACCAACTGTGACTTCCCTGTGGCGCTTTGTGACTGACGAAGTCATGTCCTGTCGAAGTCGTTAGAGGGGCCGAAGTTGTTAGAGGGGGTGGCACAGTAGAGGCACCTTGCAATTGAGCTCAGCCGTTGATGGTACTGCCTACATCGGATCTTCCATCAGCAATTATTCAGGGCCTGAACCTAAAGACAAAAGCGGAAATTAATAAATAACGAAAAATGACAAAAAACGAACGCACAGTGGACAAAACAAAAGTTACATAAAGATTAGGCCTTAGGAATTGCACAATAGAATTTGGTAAGCGTGAGATAGTTGACTCGACTGATTTCCAAAGTAGCCAAGGCTTCGCAATCCGGTCTCAATGACACGCAAATAGCCGAATATACAGGGATTCGTCTTGGGAGCATGAGGGGTCTTCACAAGCGCTTTCGAGAAACAGGCGAGATCATGAAGAAACCAGGTGTAAGCGGTCGACCCAGGCTTCTGAACTCGTAGATCTGGTTGGCACGCGCTTGGCAACCCGACATTATATTCCGTGAGATTGCGGAATATCTGCGGCAGATTTGTCACATCGACGCCGCATCTCTGGCACCAATCATGAGGACGCTGCATAATCGTGGATATTCGAAGAAGAAGGTAGTGTCCCTCTTGATCAATAGATGAAACCTTAGAACCAACTTTTATTTCTGCAGACACAACCAAGGTTCGAAGTCTGCCCGTATGTCTCGTGATGGCCTAGTGATATGAAAACCGCTGTAAAACGGAAACGCAATGATGAAAAGTTTAGATGATAAAAATGACCCCGCGTCCGAATAGGAGACCGACTAATTCGTAATGATTCTGCGGGTAGGCCCGAAATTCTTTCTCAAGAAAGTTGCAAATCGGTTTGATATTGAGGTAAGCGTTGCCATGTTGAGTCCGGTCTTCTCATCAAAGTGTAATGGCGGTTCAGGAATGGGCCGCTAATTGGCGGCGACTGCAACGTTCAAGTGTATCCGGGACGCCAACCTCAATTGTACGTCAATACGCACTGTCCTGTTGTCATATCTAGCGTTTGATCATTCCAAGAATCTTGGTACCGATCTCTAAACAACAAGTCGCTAGCCTCATTCGAAACGTGTACTATGTAATTTCAATATCTGGGTGATTTAGTCCCTGAGATCGCGTTGAAGGTATGGCTCAGCTTTCCTAACGGGCCATGTTTGATTGTTTCCTGCAGTTGAGCGGGCGGACACGGTTCGGCTATGTCAGGTGGACGCGATCATGATAGGGTCTTGGACCAATGGAACGGGCTTTTGGCCTCGATTATATATCTGATCGTTGGATTCAGCTTCACTTGCGACTTGTGAGTTCCCTCATTTTCAATGTCTTCTGAGTTCAATCTGTCGATGTTCGACGGGTTCAACAACGATGATATCTTCTATTTCGGGGATGGTAGGTGATACGCTCTAGGTGTGCCTCGTTTTCACCGGCTTCCAGGAACCTCTTTCGCGCCGTTTGGATTACTGGGCTTCGCTGGCATCGCAACCCCCGCTCTGCTTCATGCCAATGACTCAGCGGTGCCCGAACCAGTGCAATCGAGGTTATCCGAGTCACCGCCGACCACCACTGTTGACACCTTACACTCGGATTTCGTGTCTCCACATTCAGTGGATCATGATGTCGAAGACTCTCTGGAGCCCAACAATGTTGATGACTCGCTTGATGACTTGGAGGTCGGCGACCAGGACCCACTCAGCTCGCACCAGACTTGTGAGTTTCGTTTTAGCTTTCGCAGACCACTATAGCAACGACCAAATTCTGGCAGTGAACTTCCAAGAAATATTGATGGAAAGCGCGATCGACTGGGGGTTTATTCTTATGGACGCAACCTTTATTTACAGGCAATACATTTGCACTGTCAACTGTACGCCTGGCACCTCGAGTGTGACTCAAGTGAAAGAATCGATCGATAAAGCCGTCAAGTTGAGTCGCGGATTACAACCTTATCCATCGACATGGAAGCCGGAGAACGGTAGGTGCTGTTTGTCGAAGCGGAGCACAAATTGATCCTCCTCCCAGTGTCCATTATGATCGGGGATAACAAATGTCGCACGACGATGACGGATCGAACCTTTCGTTGAATTTTCAGAGGCGAGGTATGTTTCATCATGCTCACATATATTTATTTTTATACAAGCAACCGCAAGATTTCGGCTTCAAGAGGGGATTTTTTCCAGTCAACCTATGAGTGTGTCCGCAAATTACTTGCACCTACGCCCCCCAACTTGCGTGAACAAGAATACGATTACCCTCTCATCCTGCTTCTCAATAACCTCCATGACGAAACAACTGTAGCAAAGTGGAGGGCGCCCGGCGTGGGACGGAAGGTCATGTGGGACGACCGATATGGTTATCAACTGTTCCACGCGGAATCACACGTACCTGCGCGGTCCGATCCGGAATTCCCAGCGGTAAGCTATGTCTTGATCCTCCGTATTATTGTTCAGCTCATCTCGCTATAGGTTTGGTATTGCCCTGCGATCCGCGAGGTTTTGTATAATCTTTTCTATCACTGCCGCTCGGTTGGCTTCGCCAATGTGTTTCGCTGTGTCCAAGAGCGCCCTGGATCAGACAGGGTCAAGTGGGTCGTATTTTCCACTGCATCGAATGAAATGCTTGCATTCGGTCTGGCATGGGTATGCACTTCAATGATACTTCTGATACGTGGCTGATTGCTTATCAGGTTGTAGCGGTGGTAGACACCGATGTTATGCAAAACCATCATTTTGAAGATGGCATGATAACGAAACGTCGCAATGACCATTTCATTGCGATATATCGCAAAATTCTTGCTTGGTTCAAAAAACTCAAGGATGGGACCTATATTGAAGGTCTCAGCGCGGAGTCCAGGGCACGGGCGGTGCATGCAATTGGTAACCTTAGTAACCTTCAATCCTTGAGACCTCAGTGATGAGGTTCTTGTACCAGCAACTTATCATGATACTATGTAAAATTGTAAATACCGATGAAATCAGTGTTTGATGGAAGTTTCCTATCGATGACGTCCCCCACGCTTTTCCACCTCTGTCATCGTCCCAGATAATGTCCAACACGCACGGTCTTCACCCCAGACTTGTTTCCACCCCCTAGTGCACACGCACAGGCCCGCCGTCTCGCCGTCTCATGTACAGTCCATCCTTGCCACCATACGGTACATCCAGCATCTCGCTGACACACATGACCTCCACTTCGATTTTGACACGCCGATGAGCACGTGCCACCTTGGTGTGATACGATTCGGACAACACATCTGCACAACGTGTTTCTATCATGCTACAAGACAAGCGAGACGATAATATGGCCTGCCACCAGCATCAACGCGAACATCTTACCCCGCATGCATGCAAGCAGGCCACGTGATGCGGCGTGATTTTCCAGCGTCGATGCGTTCAACGTTGTCCTCGCAACCCGGGCCATTGTTGGTCCACCACGCTACACACGACGACGACGGCACCACTTACGTGCATCATCCACATCGCCCTCACCCTGCCACACACACGCCATGCGCCACTACGACGCGAAAAGTTAACGCCTTGCACCTGACTCGCCATCGTCATCATTCCCCACCATGGTCCCTCACTGACACGCTACCTCGACGACGATCGTAACCGGGAGAAGTAGGTGCACCACTTCCCACGCGTTCGATTTGGCCACGCCCTAGGCTCAGGTATGTTCTCGTGCTGCCGCGCTCGTGGTCTCTTCTCTCGGATTCGTTCATGACCTGCGTACAGGATTGCTCGACCCGTCTGTGGACGACCACTTGACATGGTCCAATACACGCACTTGTTCTGCACAGCACGGATTCCAACTCAGGTGCGCATTCGTTTCGATCACTCCGGATGCACTTCATCATGATCGGCATTACAGAAGGGATGAGGATGGTTGCCAACGGAGCGGCTCACCACATCATCGTTCTTAGACGGTGACGATTTTGTGCGTACACCATATTTCCACCTTCCACCGCCGTCTAACGTGACGGGTTTCCTAGACTGGTTTGATGTACTCGACGACGAGAGTCTGCTTCTGTTCCTTTGAAATCTTCAGGCTGTCACTCATGGGGCCGACAACACCCCATCACAAGGCTTGTCACTTTGGTCGTTCGTCCTCTGCTCTCTTCAAACCAACGACGTCTAGGCTGCTCGCACAGCCATCGGCGTTTTCACCACGGAAAACTGAATGACATGGTCTCGGTTGCGGCAAGCACTTTCAGAAGACTGATCCAATGCGGCCTGTTTAAAGCTCATCGATAATGCCTTGTTCATCGTTCGTCTCGACGACGATGCCCCTGCTCGCGACGGCATCCAGAACTTCCGGAATGTGAAAGATCTCGCGCTGCTTACGATCTTCGAGTGGGAGTTCGAATCGGGATGTGCAGCAACAGGTGGTATGAAGTACAATACGAACCTGGCCAAACTCATTTGAGCGCTGATGCCTCCGCTTCGCGTAGGATTCGGTTTGCGGAGACATGGCTGAGCGACCTGATGTGTCAGAGCGACTGCCAAGCCTTGGAGTTCAAGGGATACGGCAAGAATTTCACTGCAAGTCATAGATTCAGCCTGGACACGTTCCTTCAAATGGCGTTTCAAGTGGCCTATTTCGGCCCTTACCGGTGCGTTGACTCGCTTGGATTGTGGACGAGGCTGATCTCGTTGATCAGGAAGGACGGACTGTACATACGAGGCTCTGATGATGAAAGCGTTCTTGCATGGTCGGGCCGAAGCGATTCGAACTGTTCAATCGGAGAGTGTCGAGTTCACTAAGGTCACCTTTGGTTTCCTTGTGTGTATTTCTATGACATCTCACCCGTTTGTAAAGACATTTTTCTCTGAAGCTTGCAGCGAGGAAGCTGCATAGAGCATGCGAACGTCACGTCGCTTTGACATCAGAGTGTAGTCAAGGCTTGTGTCAAACAGGTCGGTCCGATGGATATGATGCTACTAGGTTAGTGCTGACGCTCGAGCTAGACATCTATTCACACTGCACTGCCTTTACCAACGTTACATGAGCGGCAATCTGGTTTCCTTCCTGACGACCCTGTTCCAAATACGGCACGTACGCCTAGTCAGGCAGCGACGATACCATCCATCTTTATGGGTCCTGGGTAGAACTTGCTGGGCACGTCCATTCTGTCATTGTTCGACTGTGGAAGCCCCGCTCCTTGGCTCTTTAGCTTTGGCCCTATTGCTGCGGATGGATACATTATCGGTTATCAAGGAGAACGGCATCAGCGTGTGTGTGTTCCCTCTTTTACCATTGCTCCAGAAATGTATATCTTTTGCGCAGTGTGGCGTCATCGAAGCATCTTCAGACATGGTGGTACTTGGACACGTTGGAGTGCCGCCTGTCGGAAATCCAGCATATCCTGTATCCTGGTTCATCTGAACCTCTCTGCAAACGAGACCCGCGCTGTTCGTCGACCACTCGAGTATCCTTCGCGATTCGAAGGCGGGACACTCAATCCACGGTCAGAGCGGTTCAGACGACGATACAAGCGACATCGACACGATGAGTGCCTGTGTGTATGTGATTTAGAGGTGTATCTGGGTTGATCGATATGGGACGCAGCCGGATATTCATAGCTGCGATATGCACTATTCGGGGGCCGCAAAAAGGAGTCCCCATGCAAATATAGGTGAGTCAACTGTGAGTCGTCAATGCCATGGACTGATGTGTCTCTTCCTAGGCAAGGTGCTGCCGTTGCCAGGATACTGAGCTGCTATCAGTGTTAGACCATTTGGCCGAGTGCGAGGCGAGCCACCTGTACGAGCCAGGGCAAACGCTGGTATCTTGACTGACTCGTGGTCCCCTACGCAAAGCGCGACCGCTGTTTGAGCTGTTATAAGTGGTACGAGCGGGGCGTTTATGTATCATCTGTAGATTGTAATTCGTACCCCTTGGGGAGAAGGGCGTGTATCTTACGCCAACGCGGCAGTTATAGGATGGATCAGACGAGAAATACAAGCCTGAGAGCCGTGCGAGATAACCTTTGTTTCATCCCACTCGCCTGATATCAACGATGACTGACGTTCCTCCCCAACTTCCCTACGCCTACGATACGCTCAGACCCTACACCTCGACGGAGATCATGATGCTCCACCACATCAAGCACCACCAAGCGTACGTGACCACACTCAACGCTGCCGAGACCTCTGACTAGCTACGTCAACGTGGCCAATTATCCGCCGGTAGGTTGTTCTACTGTTCTTGTTTTCGGCCGCAATACAGACATTTCATTCGCCGCTTGTGAAGAACAGTTGGACAGTTGCCCAATTGCCCAATACTTGGTTAGTGATTCGCCCAGCTATATAAACACTATGAATTGTATAGACCCTCTGGACTCAGAGATTCATCATTTTCTAGCCCTCATGCCTCCCGATATTTTGAACACTGGCGGCTCTGAATCCCCGGCGAATACAAACAAACGTACCCATGCCAACGCGTTGGAATTGGGGCCCAGGAAACGACCGTAGGTAGTATCTGTGAATTTCGTCGCCGACCTCACCGCTTCATTAGGATGACGCAAGATCCTCTCGTCCATCATGGCCGCCACTTCGGCCGTGTTGTTCATGCCTTCTGCAATGTGCAGACACTAATCACCAATGGCATCGGGATGCTTGGTGAGAATGGGAGCGAAGACCAGGATTTGTTTAGCGTCCAGTATGTCCAGTACCTTCTGAAACGTGTCCTCGACGCTTGGTGTAACTTTTTATCCAGGGAACGCAAGGAGTTTGCAGCATTTCGTGAATTACTGCGGATGGTACCTGGTTTAGAAGCTCGCATCATGCAATCTTCTGAGGATGAAATTATTCTCATTGCTGACCTTGTGAGTGTGCTTTACAATTGAAGTATCAAGTTGCTTGGTCAATTGAAGTACTGTGTGATTTGATTTAGATCCAAAAAGGGTCAAATGGTGCAAGAGCCGATGACACCAAGGGGATGAAAACTGCAATCGTTGATTGGATTACACCGAAGGGTCAATCCCTTAATCCCCACATACCGTGAAACGTGAAATCAGGGCATGGCTTCAACCACGAGCGCACAGGTGCCCTTCTTTGCCCGGCTGGTCTCGACTGGGCAAGTTCCGAGTAAGTGACAATATGAACTTGTCAGCAATATTCATCCGACTCGGAGTCTGTTGTAGTGTTAGGTCCAAGTTGATCAGCGGCCAGATACAGCCCACTGGGGATCAGTGGCCAGTCTTTCTGTATGCAAACTATACGTATGACACTGAAGATCCATGGAATGGCCTCCTTCGAAGTGGCCTCTTAGTTTCGGTTGTGTTCAATTTGGCTTTCGACTATTTTCCCTACTTACCTTTTCCTTGTAAGGCATACAAGCACGTATTCACTTCGCCCAGTTCAGTCGACCAAGAACCCAGGGCTACGAGATCAGGTAACGCATGAATTCATGGAATGCGAAGCGTAACAAAGTCTTCCATTGCTTATGTCGCGACTCAGGTAGATGAATGTCACGATTGTCGGATGTCCTTCTATTCACTGTTGCCCATAGGCCCGTTTCGCGCTGACTTCCGCACAGGTTTTCTCCCGCACGGACCATGTGACGGATTCAGAGCGGTTTTACAATTCCGTTCTTGAACTACTTGACGATCCGGAGGAAAAGGAAGAAGTCGATCAACTTATTACTTGGTGGAACAGGCCTGTTTCTTTTCTTTTTTCCTATTTCAACCCCTAATATCATTTCCAGGCAAATATTCCCTCTATATGTTGATGTTGAACATCTGCCATCGAAGGATAGTGCCTTGGCATGGATCAGGCAAAAGCGTGCAGAACATAGAGCACGTTAGCACGTCTTCGCATCTTAGCTGGAAGGTCAGCTTCATAGCAATTACTACAAAGTAGTTGCTATTTACAGGTGTGTTGTCAAAAATTTGTTCACATGCATTGTTCTGACCTATTACCCTCTTCTAGTGTTCATAAAGTATGTCATGCAGAATTGTGAATACAGATCACTGCAGTTGTTGGGTCTGATTTTTACTTTTGATCTATTTTTGGATTTGCAATATTATCAAATATATTGCAGATTCTAGCCCCATGGACTATTATATGCTGTAACCCTTACACTACCACCTTTGATCACCATGCATTGTATGTTATGAATGGCTTGTCATGTTTGTTAGTAGGTTGATTTAGAACACACCTGCCATTGATACAAGTGCACTAGTAGGGAGATTAAAGATTTCATATTTTTCTACCTAGTCCAGCTAACCAGCAAGTATTTAGGATGTATTCCTGCCATGTAAGATAAACTGTGATTGTATAGGATAAATTTTGGTTTCAGTGATATATGTGTATATGAGTGTACTGCAACCTGATTGTTTCAGTCTAAGCTGTAGAATGTGTTTGTAATTGTACTACTGATATGTAAGGTAACTGACTTGTAGATCTATTCATCAGTGTACTACTGATATGTAAGATAAATTATACCTAACTAATAGATCTGCCCATGAGCATACTGCTGATATATTGGACAAACTACACCTTGACTGGTGGATGTGTTCACAAGCATACCACTGATATACAGGATACTTTCACTCTAACTTGTAGATCTATTCATCAGTGTACTACTAATATGTAAGGTGAACTATGTCTAACTAATAGACCTGCCCATGAGCATACCACTGA
>JBBPTK010000301.1:0-18303 GCA_038094135.1 Spongiforma cf. squarepantsii | reverse complement strand
TTTTAGACTGTGTTGCAAGAGACGAACTTCTTCCACTGAAGAAGAGGTACGTTGACAACCGAGTGACTTTAATCTAGTTAAGAACGTCCACGTCACAGATATTTTTTCCACGCATCAGACGATAGACAGCTCTCTTCTGAGTACAATGAACCTGACAGCGACGAAGATGACAAAATGGCCGTTGAACAACGACGACAGCCCTCTCGAGATCGATATGCTGGTGGAAATACATCCGCCAGCACTGAAGATATGGAACCCAAGGAAGAACCTGAAGATGTAGATCCGGCCCTCGCAGACTGGCTGAGGGTGGACGCCAGACACACTGTCACTGATGATGACAGTGCGACGGAACCAGAGAGCGACGCCGACGCCGATTCCGTGAATGACGACACTGGGAAAGACGAAGATGAATGGGTCGACCTGGAAGCAAGCGGTAGCGAGACGCTTGATTCGTTCCATGTTTTGGTAGCTCCTCATTCTCACCTGGTCAGCAATTCGTTGACCGAATTCGTCAACAGTCTCTGGCCGAAGCGAAAGAACCGGAGGAGGTTCGCCTTTTCAACTGGTTTGTTCTGAGCTTGCGATTGATTTTACCCTAAGCAGCAAGAAGATGTTGCCATGGGCGAAGATTCGGAACGCGAGTATGACACGGCTATGATCTTTAGACATTTGTATGCGACCATTCCTTTTTATTTTTTGGTGGGCTTGCTCAATACTATCCGTGGTTTCATAGATGTTTTTATATCGACTCACCAAGCAACGCGCGGAAAAACGATATGATCGTAAATACCAAGTACGAGAAAGAGATCACTGAGCAGTGCGTGTTTTCTCTCTTTCCTTTGACGGTTACACCTGGCAGACACTCATAACGCGCCCGAAAAGTCTTGTTCAAGTTTCTCGGGACATCGAAGATAACGGAGGCAAGATCGTGGATCTGGACAATCCCAAGCTGACGCACATCGTCGTCGACAAGCGAGACGCCTCTCGAAGAGTTGTGCTGATGCAACGGACCTCGAAGTAAGGCAGCCACCGTCGTTTCTCCATTATCACCGTTGTTGAGACGTTGAAACACAGGCCCAAACGGCGACGTCTGGTCGTGTCAGAGTATATACGTGCGTGTCTGGACGAAGAGACGTTGCTCGACGAGGAAGGTGTGTTTAAGATCCCAACCTTGTGCCGTATTATCTCACGTATTATGCTCGCCAGAATTCCTGCCTTGAGTGACTCGACGTGGTCATTTTTACATTTCCCCCAAGTTTCGATCTGTAGTTGTACGTGTTTCTTTATCATGTCATCAATATCGAAAATCGAAAATATGCATAGATTAGTAATGAATATGGCGGAGTGTTTTCCTGGCCTTGTCACTATGGCGCCAAATAATTCTCACACATAAATTCCCGCGCGTTACAGATAATCCTTGCGCGCATTATAGAGATGATGTCGCTTAGCGCTTCCCCCTCACCACTTGCCCCTGCATTGCCACCACCATCTCCCCGTACCCTACCCGCCCTTGCCCTTGCCATCATCTTCGCGTGTTCAAATGAACGCAACAACAACGACGATGTCATGGTCACGCCCGAGGCTCACATTCCCTCTCTCTCGGCCCACCCCTGCCTCCGCCTCTCACCCTCACCCTCATCCTCGCGCTGCAACGAACACGACGGCGACACGACGATGGCAACATCAACGCGATGACGCGATGATGTTATCGTTGTCTTGCCCCTCCCTCTCTCTCGTCCCACCCCACTCCCACCCTTCGTCTTCACCCTCGCCCTCACGTTCCAACGAATGCGACGTCGTCGTCGTCGTCTTCCTCATCTCGCCCCTCCCTCTCTCGACCTACCCTCACCTCTGCCACCCGCCTTCACCCTCACCATCGCGTTGCAATGAACGCGAAGACAGCGACAGTGACAAAGACAACGTCAGCATGACGACGCAGTGACGTCGTCGTCGTCGTCGACATCTCGCCCCTCCCTTTCCCTCTCTCTCGGCCCATCCCCGCCTCCACCTGTCGTCCTCGCCTTTGCCCTCGCGCTGCAACGAACGCGACAACGATGCAGTTACGTTGTCGTTGTCGTCTTCGTTGTCTCGCCGCTCCCTCTCTCTCGGCCCACCCCCTGCCTCCACCCGTCACCCTCACCTTCGCCCTCACGCCGCAACGAGCGTGATGACGACGACAACGTCAGCGCGACGACGCAGTGACGCCGTCGTCATCATCCCGCTCTGCTAGTTCAGGGGTGGGTCTGTAAACGGGTACCCGGGTTGATAAGGGGCAGGTCCCGCACCCCGACCCGCACGGGTTACCTGAACCCGTCAATGATGCGATCCGCCCGCATCGTTGTCTTCCCACCTGCCGCTCTTGTCCCTACTTGTAATTACCCTTCATTGTACTGTACAAAGTTTCCACAATTTATCTATCTATGTCTTAAACGCGCAGATATCATTTCTAACGCGCGGGAATTATTTGGGGTTTGCAGCGTCGTCTGTCACAGGCCATTTGCCATTCAGTCATCCTTGCGGCAATAATCTACATATTTATATAATCAGTGCATTTCTTATGACTATCTTTTCGTGTCCCTTTTTGTGTCCTTCTAATCAACAGAGTCCTGCAGTCCTCCTGTGAATATCAATAGATCTTGACAATAGTTCTAAGACCAGGGTTCAACATAAGTTTGTGTACAAGTGGCACGTACAAGCATCAACTCTCACTATCCCATACGAGGTTTTCAGTTGCAACCTTGGGTTCTGGTAGCCTGCTCGTCAGGGTGATGGGGTTTGTCAGAACACTCATTGAAATTTGGAGAGTAAACCAGGAATCTTACCAGGTTGGCCTGAAGTACTGACGTGCACCATTCTGCGGGATTCCAGATATTGTTTTTTCCCACCTCAGCATCTACACCTGAAACCATCATAGTTAGCCCTGTGGTACTCGTTGTATATTGTAATACCTTTTTCCACCACCGATAAGGCAAAGACAGTTGTTGTACATGCAAGGGTGAAACATGTAAGGATGGCAAACTTCATATTCATATTGGCTGTCTTGCAGGTATGTGGATGTTTCAAGCCTAATTCTCACACTCCATTTATACCTGAGGAACACAGACAAGCTGTGTGCGTGCTCATTGTATAAGTATGGAAACAAATGATGATCAAAGCGACTCGCCTGGAAACAGCCACCGTTGTCAACCTCTGCCAAGATCAAACTCTCACGTACAGGCTCCTCAGCTTGGTCTGAAAAGTTGAAAACTCTAATAATTTACATCACAGGAAAATCGTAGGAAAGTTGTTACATTGAGTTCCCTGCTGCAGCACTGAGGTGCAGGTCACGAATCTCACGCTTTTGCTAGGTCCATGGGACAAAACCCGTACCAGCGATCAGAGGGCGGACTCCTCCCTTGAAAGCAAAGTACAGGACGCCTGGGATCGCTGTAATTTCAGTCAGTACCTTCTTTGCTGAGTTGTCAACGTGCTCAACTCGTTTCATAGATATGCTTGCCTGTTTAGTTCAGCCTCAGGCTGCTGTGGGCAAAGGCGAGTCTCCGAGCGCAAACCTTCGTTTGATCATTGCCCAGTTTTCCTTCTAGAGCGTGCGAGGGCTTGCGCCGATCTCATGGATGCGTTCTTCGTGATCGACGAGTATTCGGGCAGGTCCACTCCTTCCGAAGTTCGTGATCAGAAGAACGCCATCCTCGATGCTTTCCTGAATCGATCGATAGGCAGAATCATCGCATATATGATGTCAAGAGTAACATTGAAGCTCGACGACTCACGAGTAGAGTGAGACCTGCATTTTTCATCTACCAGCTAGGATTCAATATCTCTGATGGAGAGCAATGTCGCATCCTGCAATTTGGCAAATAATACAAGCCACCGTCGACATGGTCGCTTTTTCCGAGGTCAGTAAAATTTATGAAGGATTCAATAATACATGTGTTCCCGCATCACTTGTTGACACGCCCGATTCAAGGACGTGTATTCTTACAACCTGTAGCAGATGCGTGGGGATGACTTCCATAGCATCATAACATGTGTTGTGCACGAACATCATACCGAAGGCTATGAGCGGTGCGATGCAGTCTGCCAATGCTTTCATTCTCCGTGCAGGGGAAAGGTTCCATGTCACCAAGACGGCTCCACAGACTTTGAGCGAGTCGCTCGATTCACAGCTAAGAGCGTTTTGTGATAATTTGGGCCACTCGGAGCTGACGATGACTGGTGTTTCGAAAAATGAGTGATATTTCGAGGGAAAAGGCCCAGCCTAGATGAAGGCGAGCGGTGGATGTCACTCCTGCGGAGGAACTTGAAGAACGGAAGAGAAATTGGACCTATGCGTGTGGATGGTGTGACGAGTCAAAGAAAGGACAGCATGAACGGTTGTAGTTGCTATATCAATTATGAAATGGGGTCTAGAATTGACGATTCTGGGCGTCCTTGATCTTCCAATTGGAAGTAAAATCTAACTGGCAGTTGCGGGTTTACCTACTTATTCCCAGTTAGGTCGGAGAGCATCGAGTGCATGCACCGTGCATTCAATTTTGCGATTGTTTTGCACGGTCTATCACCATTCCTGTTTATCTTTTTCCAGGGTTGTTGATACTTTGTAACTGAAGCTTTGGGTTGTTTTATAATTATGGGTCAGACTCAACACAAATGGCTATACTGGCCCACACGGGTAACCGCGTATTCAGTACTGATAACTAGAACCGTTTCAGTCTGTCGATGTATTTCCATAGAACCATGTTGATCGATTCGAGATGACATCCGACGGGTCGAGTCAACTGGCAGTGTAAAGTATTGTCTACATAATGAATGACACAAATTAAGGACCATAGATATACAGTATATGAGTCCCAGACCGATTGGGCTGACCCTTTCTTCATAATACGGAGCTGTCCACATGCACGGGGCCGATTTCAGATCCGCTCTTCAAGTCCTTCGGCAAAAGGAACATCCATCTACTCTCCTTGATTTCCGGACCCTTGGTTCCAAAATATCTCTCGCTCTCGAAACTCCAGGCGTCAAGCGCCCGTACCCACTGACCCAGACTGTTGCAATATACCCTCACCTGCGAATCCAATGGTTCTTTCCATTTCGGCAGAGCTGCCCTGGCAGTATGGAACCTTTGCGCAGCATTGAGAAGGAAGGCTTGGAGCCACAGCATCGCCCCATTCACGTCCGTACGGTGTTCGTGCATGACGCACGTTATGATATTGTGAAGGTCATCACCGCGCATCTGTTCGAGGTTGTACGAATACAGGTCCTTGTAAAGCAGTCGTATCAGTCAACCTTGGGTATGTAATATAAAACTGCTCCTAAAACAACTCACGTTAGCGAAAGCGACCATGTCGACAGCGGCCAGGATCATCTCTTGAACTGTAGGATGATTCATCACTTCGTCTGGGATGTCGAGTCCAAATTCGTAGATCGAAAATGAAGGCTTCACGCCACTTGTCCGACGTCGTGCCTCGATGTAGCTCTTGACATCGAGTATGCAGCGATCCTTCTTGTCGATCGACTCCTGAACGACACTCTCCAGATATTCATCTAGGCTTTGTATGAACCTCTGCTGTGAGACGTGCGTGGCATTCTGAATGGTTCGTTCCCAGAACCTATTGGATATCGAATTAGCATTGTCTTGAAATGTACGAGGAGTATCTGCGATACACTTACTGACGTACTATCTCCCCACCCACCCACTCTCCTTTCGGACGGGGCGTCTGAGGATTTCGCAAAGCGTCGATGATGATGTTCTTCTGATTACGGACTTCGGAAGGAGTGGACCGATCGGAATACTCGTCGAACATGAAGACTACATGCATGAGATCGGCGCCAGCCCTCGCATGCTCTGCAAGGGAGATTAAGTAAATGGGAGATTCTGTAGATGAGTGATGGACCTGCCTTTGCTTGCGTCTGGGTAAGCCAAACAGGCGAGTAGATCTATGAAACAGAATGAGCAAGTTGACTCGGACGTGATGAGGGAAAGAAAGCTCTCACTAAAATCACAGCGATCGAAGGCGTCCTGAGCTTTGGGGTTGAATGCATGGAAGCTAGTCATCCAACCAGAAGCCTCTGTTTTGATCGCAGCGTAATTTGGATTGAGCTGGCGAGGCCATGGCCATGTGGCGAACACGTCCGGGACAAAGACTCGAATGGCATATTTGTCAACCTTTTCCACTGTGTCAGTTTTTTCCGTGGCAATGAATTTGTTGACGATGACGTTCTTGAGCCTCTGGGCGATACGCACAGACTGAAAGCCGCAGTGGGTGAAATAGGTGATCGAGCTGGCGAATGCGCCGGGCAAAGAAAAGCTAGAGAGATCCATGACCACGATGGCAGAGATTCGATGGCTTTCTGGCTTTATAGCTTCCTGGGACCACACAGTATTTGGAACCAATTGGACTTTGCGGAATGTCGGGACGTAGCCAAGCGGTGTGCTGGCACGCCATCCTTCGGATGCAACTCTGCCTGAGGTTCCGGAGCCACATCAAATATCAGAACGTTCTCCGCGTCGGATACAAACAAACCTTGTTTTATTTTATCGTCAAGGCATGTTGCATCTAATTTGCGTTGCGCAGGTTTTGAAATTTATCCTGTGCGCTGTGATAGAACCGGACTGAAGCCGATCCGAATTAGTACCTCTTTTAGAACTCACGATTAGGATGCAAAAAAACTAGGCTATAGTAGGACTCAGCGCAGCCAATCGGCGACAAGCTCCAAAAGTCAGCGGGTGAAATATCTCGTCACGGGGGCTGTACGTTCCAGAAGAAGTATATCGGTTAAAATACCCGCCAGTGGGCCGCCCATAAGCTGTCGTGCCCAGGCAATGCCCATCGTGCTGTATTTGCCAAGACGTTGTTCATCAAGCTGTGGGGAGAGCGAGGCCGTGCCGTGGAGCGCTCTCCGGCTCTGAATACGGTCACAGTGTATGCCTGAGCGCTTGAGTCACGGTAGTGTGAAAAATTACATAGATTCAGCTAGTAAAGTTTCTATTGAATGGAGGAACGACGCAGAGGCAAGATTCAAAGCATGCCTCTTACTCAGTGATACGCAGGCTGAAGCTACTAGGTGGACCAAGCCGTGCTAGCAACTATGGAGAAATCCCAGACACCACGAGCGGCATGTTGGTTAGGCATTTGTGTAATTATGTAACCCCGCGCGGAATCTGGCTGATGAGTCAAGGCTATCATGATTCTGTGAAGTTCGATCGCAACGATGGCTGTGGGCGAGCAAGCTGCGAGGGTGGGATGGGCACCGAGCAGGGCAGCGAGCGAGCCCACGAGTGAGGGGCGACGGACAAGTGAAGGTTGGATGTCGGACCTGCACGAGGGTGTGGTGCGAGGGACTCAGCTCGCTGACTAAAGAGCGAGATGCCGGACGAGAAGAAGAACGTCTAGGAAATCACGTGCCTTGACTGCCCAACCAAACGTTTAGAGTTTGCTCTTGCATGAATCACACCTGTAGACTGTACAGAACAAAACATCGCTATTGTATGACTATGTGAACCTGAGGTTTGAACTCGGCACAGCAGTTGGCCTTTGCGGTCTCTTGCAGCGATGTAAATTTGCCAGTGCACCAGAACAAACATTACTGTATAGGTGATATTAGATCTGAAAGGTTACCTTTTGGAGCAGCTGCGGGATTTCTGTTAACAAATTTAGAACGTGGCACTGGGGCTGTTGCTATAGATAAGCTTTGAATTTATGTAAGTGGGTACTACTCTATCGAATCGCTCAGGGTTAGCGCAGACCGTGGCGTGTTCTCGAGTGGAGATTCCCCATTCATCGATTCGTCCTCCTGGAGCTCCCATCATAACATTTTCGTGCCTTGCTTCAATTTGCGACCTCTCCACCATCGAAATGGACTCACAAGGAGATTTCGGGCAAGGCAGTCAATTTCGACTGGAAAATGACCCAGTTGTGTCTCGACTCGCACAGCAAGATAAAGTTCCCTGGTACAGGAAGCCCAACCTTTGGTTCTTGTATATGTTGATGATTCCAACCTGTCTTGGAGTCGAGATGACATCTGGGCAAGTTCCTGTATTTCTCAAACCGTCTAGCTATGGTGAACTACTTACACTGATAAAGCTACGACGGGTCCATGGTGAATGGCCTGCAAGCTGTGCCTTCATGGCTCGAATGTGAGTAGTCAGACAGTGTGATCCATATCATGAAAGATTCACTTGGACAACAGATTACCACCATCCTCATTCCGTTTCGCTCGGTCTCATGGCTTCCATGTATTCTCTCGGTGGCGTTGCTGCCGTACCATTTGCCCCCTTCATTGTCAATAAGATGGGAAGGCGGTATCCAATATTACTCGGAGGAGTCATCTCAATGGTCGGCGGAGTGCTTCAAGGATTTGCTCTGAATTGTAAGTTGCTACCTCACAATCTGTAACTCTTTTCATCATGCACATTCGATAGTCACGATGTTCGTCGTTGCTCGTTTTATCCTTGGATTTGCTGTTATCTTGGCAGTTGTAGCTGCCTCTTCCTTGATCGGAGGTGTGTCACAATGGACTTATCCTGCATTCTTGCCTATTGATTTGTTAAATTGCGAAGAACTTTCCCATCCGAAGGAACGAGCTGTCATGAACAGCTTTTTCAATACCTTCTATTTCTTTGGTAAATTTAGAGATTAATTGTCAATGTGGATCCCTCGAGCTGATCTATCCAAGGTGCTATAATCGCTGCTGCTGTGACCCTGTGGTCATTTTCCATGACAAGTAATTGGGGGTGGCGAATTCCATCCTTACTTCAAGCTATGCCTAGTCTCCTTCAGGTTGTCTTCATTTGGTTCATCCCTGAGTCACCTCGTTGGCTCATATCTAGGGGAAGGGAGGATGAAGCAATGTCCATACTTGTGAAGTATCATGCAGAGGGGGACGAGAACTCGGAGTTCGTCCAGGCGGAATATTCTCAAATCGTGAGGATGCTTGAGATCGAGCAGAAGGTCAGTCGGATGAATAGTGAGAATGTAATCCTTTCATCCAGAATGCGAAGACGCATTATCATTACAATCTTCCTTGGCCTGTGCGTCTCATTGAGCGGATCTACAATGATTTCGTGAGCATTGCAGATTTTGCCTGTCAACTTGCCCATTTATCGTGCTGACAGGCATTTCCTTGCGCCAATGTTAGACGATATAGGTATTCATGATAATCGAACAAAAAACATCATCAGCCTTGGCAAAGTTTCTTGGAAATTTATCAATAGTACTATCATTGTATTGATTGCATCTCGATACCCTCGGCGAATGATGTTCTTAGCAAGTAAAGTGGTTGCGAATTACCCGCGGTTCCTCTAACTGTCCATAGACGTCTGCTATTGCCCTTCTTTCTGTACTTGTCGCTTTTACTGCGGCTAGCGCCGACTATTCGTTGACTCAAAATAGTGTCTCAGCCGGAGTGGTGTTAGTGTGAGCATTGACATCCTCCAAGCTGTTATGTCCACTGTATCCTCATCGCGTATTCCACTACAGTCTCATCTTTCTACACAGTCCGGCTTTCAATGTAGGACTTGGCTCGTTGGACATTAGTGAGTGACATGTTATTCTCGTCCTGTAATGTGACTTTGGTTCAAAGAAATAGGCTGATGTGTCAACAGCTTTCTTGACAGAACTGTTCCCGTTTCATGCTCGAGCCAGCGGTCTCGCCTTATACCAGTGGTCGTACAGAGGAGGAGCTTTTCTGATCCAGCTCGTAAACCCGATTGGGCTCGACATAGCAGGTGTTGTCCACGTTTCGTACATGCACACTGATCCGCTCCTGACGAAGCTAAACGGGAAACGACAGGTTGGAGATGGTATATCATGTGAGCCTACCTTAGTGGAATTAGGCAGCACGCTGACATTTGAACTACGATAGCTACTGCGTGTGGAATGCGTTTACAATTATTGTCGTCTACTTCACTTTCCCGGAAACATCGGGTCGCACGCTCGAAGAACTGACGTTCTGTAAGTGTTGTTCTAACTGAGGAGTGGTGCGAGTTAATGATAATATATTTGTTCGTGGTCGCCGCGCAGTATTTAAAGAAGATCGCGAACTACTGCGTGATGCTGAGGTCGAGCCCCTACTCGAAAATGGGGGAAGAGAGTGATATGGTACCATGGAAGACCTTTGATCCCTTTAAAAGGACAAAATGGCAGAGAAGATCCTTCCTCCGGGCATTTGCATGACCGGAGTACTAGCGGAAGGGCGGGGATTCCCCTAAATGATATGAAATTTTGTCCTACGTAGGCCCGTGACTCTAACATAGGACAAAAATGAAAAAGGGTCCTGCACTTTCAGTGTGCTGGTTTGTTGCATACAGTATGTACAGTATGTACCGGCATCTGTATACACCACGATTGATCGTTTTCAAGCTGTTCAAGCAATACTTATACCGTCAAATCGCTGAACAGTAGTATGACTTGGCTAGTACAGTGAATTTGATCAATTTGAATTCGGGACAATAGCTAGTTAACTTTACGGTCTACTTCCAGCGGTGTACTACTAACACTCAATTCGGTGTACTTCTAGCGTGGTGCTTCATCGATCTGATCTGCCGCGTCTGCTGGCAGTAGTGTGTTATGTAAGGTATAATTGGTTACAAAAGGTAGTCTCGTATCCATCCGTTTCGGAGAGGTGCGGCGGAGTTTTAAATTGTCGGAACGAACACCTCTCTAAATGGGGTTTCTGCAGCGCAATTTGAAACTCAGCTGTCAAGCTGTCAATAGAACTGTCTGGGCACGAGACTACCTTTTGGAGCAGCCATGGCTTCGGAGCTGCCAGTGAGCACAGTGCAACAGATAGCCTAAGCGCCAAATCTGTATAAATGGCCGCTTTATTCCTCTCAGACCTAGCGTCGAGGTGACATCTGGCGACTGGTGTGTTCCGAGGTGGAGACTTCCATTTATCGTCCTCCCATCTCGGCGTTTTTCACAATTGCTCGTAGCATCCAATTGGGCAACTCGAAGGTGGACTTTGTGCCTCGCTTCAAGTTACGATCTGTCTATTACCGGAATGGACGCGCGAACAGACTTCGAGCAAGGCAGTCAATTTCGACCAGAAAATGACCTAGTTGTATCTCAACTTGCACAGCAAGACAAAGTTCCCTGGTACCGAAAGCCTAGCCTTCGACTTTTATATCTATTGATGATTCCGACCTGTCTTGCCGTCGAGATGACATCTGGGCAAGTTTCTGTATTTCTTAAATTGTCTTCAGCTATGTTGAAATGCTGACGCTGGTAAAGTTACGACGCAACCGTGGTTAATGGCCTGCAAGCTGTGCCTTCATGGCTCGAATGTGAGTGGTTCGACGCCGTGATTCATATCATAAATGTTCACATAGATAATAGATTATCATCACCCTCATTCTGTTTCGCTCGGTCTCATGGCTTCCATGTATTCTCTCGGTGGCGTTGCTGCCGTACCATTTGCCCCCTTCATTGTCAATAAGATAGGAAGGCGGTATCCAATATTACTCGGAGGAGTCATCTCAATAGTCGGGGGAATGCTTCAAGGGTTTTCTCTGAATTGTAAGTTGCTGACTTGTCTCATAACCTTGTATTTACTTTCATCATGTACATTCGACAGTCGCGATGTTCATTTTTGCTCGTTTTGTCCTTGGATTTGCTGTTGTCTTTGCAGTCGTAGCTGCTTCTTCCTTGATCGGAGGTGTGTCACGTTGGACTTATCCTGCGTTCTTGTCTATTGATTTTGTCACATTGTGAAGAACTTTCCCATCCGAAGGAGCGAGCTGTAATGAACAGCATTTTCGGTACCTTCTATTACTTTGGTAAATCGAGACATCAACTGTCGATGTAGGTCACTCGTGCTGATCCACCCCAGGTTCTATAATTGCTGCCGCTGTGACCCTGTGGTCATTTTCCATGATAAGTAATTGGGGGTGGCGAATTCCATCTCTACTTCAAATTATGCCTAGTCTCTTTCAGGTTGTCTTCATTTGGTTCATCCCTGAGTCACCTCGTTGGCTCATATCTAGGGGAAAGGAGGATGAAGCATTCGCCATTCTTGTGAAGTACCATGCAGAGGGGGACGAGAACTCGGAGTTCGTCCAGGCGGAATACTCTCAGATTGTGAGGATGCTCGAGATGGGGAAGAGGGTCGTTCGGATGAACGGAAAGACGGTGATCCCAACATCAGGAATGCGAAGACGGATGATCATTACAATTTTCCTTGGTCTGTGCACCCCGTGGAACGGAGCTGCGATGATTTCGTGAGCTTGCAGATTGCGTGTCCACTCATCGTGCTTAACGTACTGACAGGCATTTCCTTGTGACGATCTTAGACAATATAGGTATTCATGATAATCGAACGAAAAATATCATCAACCTTGTCAAAGTTTCTTGGAAATTGATCAATAGTACCATCATCGTGTTAATTGTGTCTCGATATCCCCGGCGAAGGATGTACCTAGTAAGCAAAGCGTTGGCGAATTGTTCACATCACTCCCTAACTAGTCCTAGGCATGTTCCGTTGCTCTCCTTCTTGTGCTTGCTGCTTTCACTGTAGCTAGTGCCGACTATTCGTCGACTCACAACAGTGTCACAGCTGCAGTGGTATTAGCGTGAGCAGTGACATCTCCGTTTCTGCCTTTCTATTCTCACCGACTGTTCTATTATAGCCTCGTTTTCTTACACAGTCCGGCTTACAACATCGGGTTTGGCTCGTTGGACCATAGTCAGTCACGCATTCTCGCCCGCTGAAATCACTCCGGGAATGTGGAAGAAATAGGCTGATGGCTCGATTGTAGCTTTCTTGACAGAACTATTCCCGTTTCATGCTCGAGCAAGCGGTCTCGCCTTGTACCAGTGGTCATACAGAATCGGGAATTTTCTGGCCCAACTCGTCAGTCCGATTGGGTTCGACATAGCAGGTATCGTCCATGTGTCATACACGCCTCATGTTCTGCTTCTGACGAAGCTGAGAGTGAAACGATAGGCTGGAGATGGTATATCACGTGAGTCTGTCTTGGTGGAGTCGGTGCCAACGGGCAGGATGCTGACGTTCAAACTACGATAGCTACTGCGTGTGGAACGCCTTTGCGATCATTGTCGTCTACTTCACTTTCCCTGAAACATCGGGTCGCACGCTCGAGGAACTGACGTTCTGTAAGTGTCGTCTTGGTCCTGAGAACGAGCTTACGATTTATTTGGTCGTGGTCACTGCAGTGTTTGAGGAAGATCGCGAGGCATTGAGCGATGGTGGGGTTCAATCCCTACGTGAACACGGGGGAAGAGAGAGGTATGGTACCATGGAAGACAGTTGATTCTTCCAGAGGGACACTTTGTCGGATGAGATCCGATCTGCATTCGTTTACTGGCTTATCACCATATTTGTACACCACAACTCGGAACAACAATCGAACTCGATTTTGAGCAGGTCGATTTCATTCAGACAGTGTTCGACATGATCGCGGAACACTTCTCCAATACTATGTCATTTATCGACATCACTCACCGATCATCATTATTGTCTATGATCAACACGAAAAAAGGGCCATTGAAAGTGGGTACCGGCTTTCACCACTAGCCACCAGTTGACAGTGATCGTCAAAGCGGCCTTCGATTCGAAAAGTTAACTGTGCATCCGCAACTGAATGACTGATGTCACCGTGAGACATGGAACCAACTTGCACTACGATCAGCGGGATTTATCGTCTCTCAAGCGATATCCTTCCGAATCCCCCCTGTCCACACACTGTGTCTTGGGCCAAACTTCAAGCATTGGACCCATTCAATTCATCAGAGTGACCATTTTCTCCTGCTGCTCGTCCTACATATGTGCAACATCGAGTGGCATCACAGTTCTATCCTCGATGCCCCAACTCATTCTAGATATTCACACATCCAAGACCGATTCCAAGATGAAAAAAAAATCTCATGTGTATAAAAAGAATCGAATTTGCTCTTGCATGCACGAAACATCGCTATCGTTGGACTATAGTATGACTACGTGAACCTGAAGTTTGAACTCGGGACAGCAGTTAGCCTTTGTGGTCTCTTGCAACGATGTAAATTCAGGAAAGCATCATCAGCAATAGATAGGAGCGGAGAGAGCGAAAGCACGTTACTCACCTCGCGAGAATGACGAGCAGCCTCGCTCGAAAGCGGAAAGAACGGACACACAGGGAACGAACGGAAAGAAAGAGCGAACTGAACAGAAAGGAACGAGTGAGCGAGTGAAAGGACCGAAACGAGCGGGAAGATGGGCTCACCTAAGGGCCCAGATCGCCCATCCTTCCCCTTCCTTGCGCTCACGGGCAACCAAAGGCCGAAAGTCGAAAGAGTCAGAACGATTGTGACGATCGTTCCAACCAGCGCGGGTCGTCCGACCACGAAAGCGCTTGCGCTCGTTCTTCTTCACACCCGGCGACGACGGAGGTGGGCCATCCGAGAGATCTCGAACCGTTTTGGTGTTGAACGGGCTCGATTCGGTGTTGGCGATG
Source organism: Spongiforma cf. squarepantsii (assembly GCA_038094135.1). NCBI lineage: Eukaryota > Fungi > Basidiomycota > Agaricomycetes > Boletales > Boletaceae > Spongiforma > Spongiforma cf. squarepantsii. The sequence goes on along the minus strand of JBBPTK010000301.1, from coordinate 3,854 downwards.
GTGTTGGCGTTGGGGCGACGTTGATCGGACGAAGCGAACGGCGTGGACAGACCGCGTGGCGTGGCTGAGTCAGCGTGCCAACGGACGCAGCAACGGCCACCCCTTTGGAAATTTGGAGGACTCACAGCCACAATTGTCGGGTGGAGTGAACTTGTTTATTACAATAGGAGTGTTCGCCGTCACCGCTGGGAAAGTTACATACCTTTTGGAGCAGCTGCTCTCAATGCTCTGTCAACAAATTCAGAACGTGGCAGGGCCGGAACTTCATAAGTCACGATAACGCGGAAAACTTACAGGTGGCAGTATAGATAAGCGTTGAATTTATGTAAGTGGGGGCTGCTTTAGTACTACTCTATCGAATCGCTGAGGGTCAGCGTGGGATACAGATGGTGTATTCTCGCTGAGCGGAGACTCCCCATTCTTCGTCCTCCTGGAGCTCCCATCACAACATTTTTCCAAACAATCGCTCATAGTATCCATACTCGTAGTACGTTTAGTTTCGTGCCTTGCTTCAAGTTGTGATCTCTCCATCATCGAAATGGACTCACAAGGAGATTTCGGGCAAGGCAGTCAATTTCGACCAGAAAATGACACAGTTGTGTCTCGACTTGCACAGCAAGATAAAGTTCCCTGGTACAGGAAACCCAACCTTCGGTTCTTGTATATGTTGATGTTTCCGACCTGTCTTGGAGTTGAAATGACGTCTGGGCAAGTTCCTGTATTTCTCAAACCGTCTAGCTATGGTGAACTGCTGACACTGATAAAGTTACGATGGGTCCATGGTGAACGGCCTGCAAGCTGTGCCTTCGTGGCTCGAATGTGAGTAGTCAGACGGCGTGATTCATATCATGAAAGATTCACTTAGGCGACAGATTATCATCACCCTCATTCCGTTTCGCTCGGTCTCATGGCTTCCATGTATTCTCTCGGTGGTGTTTTTGCTGTACCATTCGCTCCCTTCATTGTCGATAAGATGGGAAGGCGGTACCCAATATTACTCGGAGGAGTCATCTCAATAGTCGGGGGAGTGCTTCAAGGATTTGCTCTGAATTGTAAGTTGCTACCTCATAATCTGTAATTCTTTCATCACATACATTCGACAGTCACGATGTTCATCATTGCTCGTTTTGTCCTTGGATTTGCTGTTATCTTGGCAGTTGTAGCTGCTTCTTCCTTGATCGGAGGTGTGTCACGTTGCACTCATCCTGATTCCTGCACTCTTGCCTATTGATTTGTTGAATTGTGAAGAACTTTCCCATCCGAAGGAACGAGCTGTCATGAACAGCTTTTTCAACACCTTCTATCTCCTCGGTAAATCGAGAGATCAATTATCGATGTGGGTCCTTAGAGCTGATCCATCCAAGGCGCCATAATCGCCGCTGCTGTGACCCTGTGGTCATTTTCCATGACAAATAATTGGGGGTGGCGAATTCCATCTCTCCTTCAAATTATACCTAGTCTCCTTCAGGTCGTCTTCATTTGGTTCATCCCTGAGTCACCTCGTTGGCTCATATCTAGGGGAAGGGAGGATGAAGCATTTACCATTCTTGTCAAGTACCATGCAGAAGGGGACGAGAATTCAGATTTCGTCCAGGCGGAACATTCTCAAATTGTGAGGATGCTCGAGGTGGGGCAGAAGATCAGTCAGATGAATAGTGAGACGGTGATCCTTTCACCCAGAATGCGGAGACGGATTATCATTACCATCTTCCTTGGCCTGTGCATCCCGATGAGCGGAACTACAACAATTTCGTGAGCCTTGCAGATTTTTCCTGTCGACCTGCCCATTTATCGTCCTGACAGGCAATTCCTTGCGCCAATGTTAGATGAAATAGGTATTCATGACAATCGAACAAAAAACATCATCAACCTTGCCAACGTTTCTTGGAAATTTATCAACATTACTATCATTGTATTGATTGCATCTCGATACCCTCGGCGAAGGGTGTTCTTAGTGAGAATACTGGTTGCGAATTACTCGCGGTTCCTCTAACCATCCATAGATATCTGCCATTGCCCTCTTTTCTGTACTGGTCGCTTTCACTGGGGCTAGTGCCAACTATTCGTCGACTCAAAACAGTGTCTCAGCTGGAGTGGTATTAGCGTGAGTGTCAACATCCTCCAAGTTCGTTCTGTCCACTGTATCCTCATCGCGTATTCCATTTATAGTCTTATCTTTTTACAAAGTCCGGCTTACAATCTAGGATCTGGCTCGTTTGACATTAGTGAGTGACACGTTATTCTCGTCCTGTAATGTGACTTGGGCATGAAGAAGTAGTAGGCTGACATGTCAATAGCTTTCTTGACAGAACTGTTCCCGTTTCATGCTCGAGCAAGCGGTCTTGCTTTGTACCAGTGGTCATACAGAGGAGGGACTTTTCTGATCCAGCTCATAAACCCGATTGGGCTCGACATAGCAGGTGTCGTCCATGTTTCGTACACGCACAACGTTCTGCTACTGACGAAGCTACTAAACGGGAAACAACAGGTTGGAGATGGTATATCACGTGAGCCTGCCTTAGTGGAATTGATGCCAACGGGCAGCATGCTGACATTCGAACTACCATAGCTACTGCGCGTGGAACGCGTTTGCGATCATTTTCGTCTACTTCACTTTCCCGGAAACATCGGGTCGCACGCTCGAAGAACTGACGTTCTGTAAGTAGTCTTGGTCCCGCGTACGAGCTTGTGATTTATTTGGTCGTGGTCACTGCAGTGTTTAAAGAAGATCGCGAAGCATTGAGCGATGGTGGGATTGAACCCCTACTTGAACACGAGGGAAGATGGAGGTATAGTACCATGGAAGACGGTTGATTCTTCTAGTGGGACACATTGTCGGATGAGATCCGATCTGCATGTTGGTTTGTCACTGTCACAGATCTACCACCCACATTCGTATACCATACTTCAGAACAACAATCAAACTCGATTTTGAGCAGGTTGGTGCAAGTCGATTCCATTCAGACAGTGTTCGACACGATCATGGAACGTTTCTCCAACGCTATGTCATTTATCGGCATCACTCACCGATCGTCGTTTCTATCTATGATCAATACGGAAAAACAATGACCATTGAAAGTGGGTACCGGCTTTCAAATTCGGACGATTCCACCACTAACCACCAGTGCTAGTGATCGTCGAAGCAGCCTTTGATTCGGAAAAGTCGGCTGTGCGTTCCTCCGAATCCCCCCGGTCCTACGCGCAATGTATTTTGGGCCAAACTTCAAGCATTGGACCCGTTCAACTCACCATAGCGACCGTCTTCTTCCGGTGCTCGTTCTGTGTGCAACATCGAGCAGCCTGTCTCCACTTGAGAACACACTGCCGTGTGTGCCACGCTGACCCCCAGCGATTCAATAGAGTAGTACTAAAGCGGCTCCCACTTACATAAATTCAAAGCCTATCCCTACCACGTTCTAAATTTGTTGGCAGAAATCCCCCAGCTGCTCCACAATGTAACTTTCCCAGCGGTGATGGCGAACAGCCTAAATCTGATATTACCTTACAATACTTATTCAGCTGATAAAGTTTTTCCCGGTTAGTACTGGATTTACATCGCTGCAAGAGACCGCAAAGATTAACTACTTTCCTGAGTTCAAACTTCAGGTTTACGTAGTCATACTATAGTCCAACGATGGTGATGTTTCTGTTGACATACGCTAGGTTTCGTACATTTACAACTAGCTTACCGGGGCGAAGGTGGCTCAGCGGATAAGCCACCACCCCGGGTCTGGGTTTCCCAGGCGCCGACCACCGAGTCGCGGGTTCGAATCCCGCACAAACCGTTGGGGGTTTTAGTGGGTATTGACGTCGGCGTAAGCCGGCCTCAGAGTCCCACAGTACTTACGTGAGTC
>JBBPTK010000300.1:0-18359 GCA_038094135.1 Spongiforma cf. squarepantsii | reverse complement strand
CACATGACATCCCAAAGAGGATATCATGTGCCACAAATCACCAGATACTATTTATTATGAAAAGTTCCCACAGTCTCCTCTTTTCCCCGTTTACCACTTACATAGAAGTCAAATGTAAAGTACCATACATATGTATGAGCTTGGATTCAAAATGTATTCAAGGATTCCATAGCGGATCTTTGTAGGACAATACAAGCACCTACATCTCCCTCTGCTGTGTGATCACAAGACCAGAGGCATAGTGTAGTATATAAGGCATGAGTTGTTGCCATGCTACTATGCAACTCAGTGTTCAAGTGGGTACGTCAATTTACTACTCAATGGTCCTGTGATGATGATTTTAGTACTGTTTCCCAATTCTCCAACCAGGGTAGTATAGATATAGCTTGGTGCTATATGCTAGTAATCGGTGTCTTGCGATGGCTTCCAGCAATGCAAATGACCCTTATCCCAGCCTCTGGGAACAGTTTATGACCATTCCTGGCTACCAAACTGTCATCGTTGATACTGCAACAGCCCTGCAAGACCATACCAGATTTGCTCTTTTGTTGCCACCCTCAAGCCCTTCCCCATAACCTCAGTTGCTTCCTTCTCCTCCTGCCCATCCTCTGGAACTGGTCGGAATCCAACTTTCCAACATCTTTCCTGTCACTGGCACATCAGTTCAAACAGTATCCCTACCATACTCTGCAAGTCTGCCACTGTTGCCAACACTGTCTTTGATCAATGCTCTCAATGCAATTGACTCACTTCCAGCTCTCACCACCTCATGGATGGGGGACGGGTCAGCAACATGATTGCGTTACCACTATTAGGTACGTGATACTTGATCATTGTGATGATCTACCCTCATCTAACCTTCTCTGAGGTGCCCCTGCTTCTGAGCATATCTCTCACATCAACCTTCCATGGACAAAAGTATTCCTTCACTGCTGGCATCACATATTCCATGCCACCCACACCCACCACCCACCCCTCAGCCTCATACAAATCACCAATTGCACACTATGTAGTGCATACTTGTGCTGTAGAGCTCCATGCAGCTCTAGGTTTACATTTGGTGTTTTTTATGTTTTTCAATGACTTCCTATTTGCTCCTTTTGTAGTCCAACCCATTTTCAAGTAGTCCAACCAGTCCAACCACAATAGTCCAACCAGACTAAGTCCGGACTTCTTATTTCCTATTCCGGACTTACCCCTATTTGTTCCTTAGTTGTTCCTGATTCTTATTTTATCATCCTTACAATGTCTCGGGCATTCCCAGACTATAAAAGATTGTTTTCTGATATGTTTAATACATCTTTTACACCTTCAATCTCTAAGCACCTCCAGACCGACCTCCTAAGCATTCCTATGACCTTCTCCCTCTGAGTTCACCACGGAACTCACCCTCCTTGACCTCCCTTAGCATCTCTGACCAGATTTTTATGGGACTCTAGGACTTCATAGGACTTCCTTCTCCACATTCCCTAGTGTTTTAAGGTCCGGTCCGGTCCAGTCTTTTTGTGATTTGGCAAAAAGACCGGACCGGTCCGGTCGTGGGAAAATTCCAAAACAGGAAAGACCGGACCAGGACCGATGAAAACCGGTCTTGATCGGTCTTTTACTGGTCCGCAACCGGTCGTGACCGGTCTTTTGGGTTCCTGAAATATACTACACATTCCCACGGTTCGATTGCACCAAAACTTTGGCAAATCGGTTGAGATCTCGTCGAGATATGAGTGATTTAAGTTTTTATCTTAGATCTCAAAATACATACCCGAATGATCACTTTCTACTCGATCGCGATGTGATCGGTGACCTTAGCGGTGGCTGTACCGGCGTTAGTAAATAGTAAATGTGAGAATCTGAGCTACTAATCGCGTCGATCCGATCATCCGATCTCGAGATATAGACATTTATATTTTTTACCTCCTTAAAATTTAGATCAAAGATTAAAGTACCAAACAAAATAGCTAAATTCTCGAAAAAATTATGGTAGATGGGGTGGATAGGTAGCTAATAGGGGCTACCTATCGGTCGCGGTCCGGACCGGTCGCGACCGGTTTTTGATCGGTCTTTCATTTTTCCAGATCTGGAAAGACCAAGACTGATCTTTTCCACAACCGGACAAGACCGGGACCGATCAGGACTGGTCCTAATCGGACCGGTCCGGTTCGGTCTTGGTCTTTTTGCAGTCCTAGGACCGGACCTTTAAACACTAACATTCCCTTACCTCTTCCTGATCTCCTAGACCCATACCACCTCTTTGGGGATGAGCAGACTCGCACCCCTACTTTAGGTCTTGACACCCTCCAGTCAAGATCTTTGTTTTATAGTGCTGGGACATGGTCTTCTCCACGCTGTTACCCACAGTAACAATCATCATTGATAACTGCACACTGAAGGCCATATGTCAATGCAAATCTGCAGGGCAAGACAACAAGGAAGCATTAGCTTTCGAAAGATCCTTCAAATCCAAAGTGAGTGGTTGCCAATTTGAGAGCTCGAACTCACTTAACCCTTTTTAGATTTGTATGGCATGCCAATCAAGCATGAATCACCTTCTCTTTTGCACTTGGGGTGCAATGGTGTCCACAAACATAGTACCTTTCATCCCCTTCCCTGCCCCAACTTTGTGGACAGGTCATGCAACTGAAACACTTCATACAACCTACACAGCTGACAAAACTGCCTATTACTCAAAAGTTTCCAACTGGGGGCTGAAATACAGATGTGAAATCTGGCACCATTTTCACGATGATGGAGTCTGTTGCAACTGGTTCGTGAATGTGCAAGATTTCCTGGCCTGTCTACTGTCTCCACATGAACATCTACCCTACATGCTGGGCATTTGACACACCAGAAGAGACTTAGTTCTTGGTGAAAATGTCATTTCATGGAGTCTGGTCACCAAGTTGGATAACAACTCAGTCCTGGTGTTACTTGTGAAATCATTAGCCTTGGTAAGTGAGAGTCATCTGTTTGAGCTCTTTGACAACATTACTGACATGGCTTACAGTTGTCAGTCTTGATCATCTATGATGTCCTGCATCATCTGTGTGTGCTGCCTTGATCGCTCACCAATCCATACCATTTGAACTCCCATCACAATCATCAGATTAAAGAATTGGCCAAGCAAATTTATCATCTACTCCAGCTCCTTGAAGATGCATGTCTTGATGATTCTTATCTTCCACTGGGGAGTGATGTACGAGAGGAGGGTCGCAGAGGCCTCCTTTGCCTCAAGACTGTGCTCAGATTTAACTTGGACACTTAGGTTGACAATGGCGATGGTAGTTTTCAAAAAAAATTTCTGTTCAAATGGGTTGGGTACATTACTGCTAGTTAGTGCATCCCTACTCAGCAGCTCAATGCAGTTGCAATGATGTAGATACTGTCTTGATTTTTGCCCCTTGCTTCAGTCTGCAACATCGGTGGAATCTTGTCTTGGACTCTCTCCCAGGTGACGGTTCCTGCATCATGTGTCACTTTCCCACTTGGGCTAGAGATTTACTAATTGGGGAAAGTATGAATATGTTAATGCTGACTTGAGGTCAATGTACATAATACAGCAGTAGTTGTCGTTCATGGGTTGCTGCAGCTACATAGCACATGCTTTAGACTACTGATACATCATTGCACAGCAGGAAGTTGACCTGGATTGCTTCAAGCTGGTCAAGTCTGCTATACAATCTCATTGGTCACATGGCCATCGCAGAGTATAGCATGGGTAAAAAACAAAAGAGCAGGAATGAGAATGGCGTTAATAGCAACAGGGCAAATTTCCCCTTCCCATCCATCCTATTGCTGCCATCACCTCAAGAGTCTCAGCCAGCTCCATTATGTCTTTGAAGATGCAGACCCTATAGCACATGCTTGCAGTACCTATGGATTGGGGATGTCAAGATAGTCAAACAAACCCACACCATACTTCCAGTTGTGTCATCCAAGTGAGTAGGTCACCCATAGCAGACCTGGTATGATGGTCCAGTCTTCCTTCTGTGATCAGACATAACTTTGAAGATCAGATTTCAGAATATATTGAAACAGCCTGAAAACTAGATGCTGGTGTCATGGACAAGCCATTCATCAAAAAGCACCAATTTCTGCATCTCGTGAGTGCAATTTGAGTAAATTCTGTCATTGGTATTGAAAATTCTCTTTTTTTTAAGATTCGCTGCTCATTGAATCTGCTGATGGTCCCACAGAAGAAGAGTCAGATCATTGACCTTCTGGCTTCAAAGTGGGTCTTAGTGCTACAGTTGGTGAAATTGGAAGTTGTATATGACATGCTTCATTCCAAGTTGTGTGAAGAAGAAGGTCATGATGCAATCAAGGCATTTTGTCAGGGGCATTATGATGTTGGTGATGGCTGTGACATCAAGAGCCAACTGGCCATTGCCTATATGGATCTTACCTTTTGACCCTTCCATTTCCCTGGATTGGATGTGTGCAACTGCTGCCATGTACCAGTGAGTCATCTTGATATGATTTATAAGATAATCAATGTGTGACAGTTTTGTTAGAACTAAGTTTGCACACATCACGCGATGCTACATGGCTCAGCTTCACTTTCAATCTCTTGTTTGTTACTTCTTATTTTATTCCTAAACTATTGTATGGTCTCACCATGTTGTATTTTTTTCTTTGTATGAGCTCTTTGATTGTGATGGAGTCAGATCTTGTTTAGGTTGGGATCATTAGCTATCTTTTGACAATTAGCTGTTTGTATGCCATTTTACTATTAGAAAAATAGTACCAGATCCATAGCAGTGCTCATAGGCACCAAATTCAAAGGCCTCTACTTCAAAAGTACTACTGTTGGGTCTGGTGAAGACTTCTTCTCCCCCTTGAAGGGCAGACTGTGGAGTGCCAAGTGTGCAATGGGTGTTGGGTTTAGTACTGGTGTTAGGCACTGTGGCAAAGAGTGAATTCCCTTATCAGATGCTTGTGAAAGGTTCAATGCTAATAAAGTAATCATGGTGTATCGACTCCATTGAGGAGCATCTGAGGGCCCCTCATCCCTTACTGGCTGAATACACTGAATGATCCAAAGGTATGTCATGCGATATGTTGACACTGCTTAAAATTTCTGATGCTTAGTCTTCCCAGCCCCTTTTTTGTTCAATAGCCTGCCTATATGATATTGACTCAAATGTATGTATGGGACACATGGACCCTTCTTGTCAGCTCACACGTTGATCAAGCTCTGAAGATGGTTTCAGATTTTCAAGCCTATTGGCCAATTAATATCTGTCCCTTGAGCTGTAACTTGTTTCTGTAAGCAAATTTCTCGTAATCACTCTGTTAATCCTCCCTTTGGTGAATTTTCCCACTGACTATCTCTAGAGCATATAAGGAGATGCAAAGGTTGGTTCATGCATTCCATCTTTCTCTTTGTTTTCACTGTTTCATGCAGTACTCTCATCTCCATCTCCATGGCTGTTCCCTGCCCAGGTGGAAGCCCTGTGCCAGAATGATGTAGGCAAGCTGGCTCTAATAATGCCTTGGAGCTTGGTCCAAGGAAACACCTGTGAGTTATTACACCTCTTGTGCTCATCCAGCTTTCATTAGTTCTTCTTTAGTATCATGCAAGATCCATTGGTTCATCATGGTAGGCATTTCAGCTGAGCAGTACATATGTTCTGCAATGTACAGATGCTCATATCGAATGGGCTCATGCTCATGGGTGAAGGAGCTGATGACCATGCTATAAAATGAAGATCTTGACTGAGGGGTCAAGACCTATAGTAGGGGTGCGAGTCTGCTCGTCCCCAAAGAGGCAGTATGGGTCTAGGAAGGTCAGGAAGAGGTAAGAGAATGTGTAGAGAGAAGTCCTATGGAGTCCTAGGATGGTTGGTTGAAGTCCTGAGGAAGTCCTGTAGGAGTCCTGAAGAAGTCCGGTTGGAGATGCTTAGGGAGGTTGAGGAGGATGAGTTCTGTGATGAACTCAGAGGGAGAAGGTCGTAGGAATGCTTAGGAGGTCGGTCCAGAGGTGCTTAGAGATCGAAGGTGCAAAAGATGTATTAAAAATACCAGAAAACAATGTTTTATAGTCTGGGAATGCCCAAGACTTTGTGATAGTGATAAAATACGAATAAGGGACAACTAAGGAACAATCAGGGGTAAGTCCGGAATAGGAAATCAAAAGTCCGGACTTAGTCCGGTCGGACTAATGTGCTCGGACTGGTCAGACTACTTGAAAATGGTTTGGACTATTTGTAAAATGAGTCGGACTGCAAAGGGAATGAATGGGGAGTCAATGAAAAACATGAAAAACACCCAATGTAAACCTAGAGCTGCACGGAGCTCTACAATGCCAAGAACATGTCAGAACAGTGAGTACATATGAAATTAATTGAGTTCTATGTGACAAAATATCTTGCAGTGACAGAAGGGAGTATGCTGTTTTCAAAGTGCTTTTGAAAATGGTTCCTGGCTTGGAAGGTCATCTTGTGGAAGCTTCCAAAGAAGAGGTCATTCAGATGGCTGATCTGGTGAGGCTTGGTGTATACTAGCAGAATGTTGACTATTTACGATGAGGTTTCATATTTTTTAGATTCAGAAAGGAGCTAATGGAGCCCAAGCTGATGACACGAAAGGTATGAAGGGTGCAATTATCAACTGGATCATGCCAAAAGGTCAGACACTTAATCCTCACATTCCCTGTAATGTGAAATCTGGGCAGGGTTTCAACCATGAGAGGACTGGCACATTACTCTGCCCTGCTGAACTCGATTGGAACAATCTCGAGTGAGTGATTCTATGTTGTTCATCTGATCATCTGATCACTCCTGGCTGCAGCATTAAGCAGAAACTTGTCTCTGGCCAAATGCAGATCTCTGGGAACCAATGGCCAATCATCTTATATGCCAATTATACATATGATGCAGAAGATCCGTGGAATGGCCTTTTATGGAGCAGGATTTTGGTGTTTCATTCATTATACTGGCTAATATCAACTGCAGGTTCGGTTTTCATTGATGTCAGTGCAAGTCTTTTCGTGCATGGATCTAATCACTGACTTGGAGTGCTTTTACAACAGCATATTGGAACTACTACTTGAGGACCCAGAAGGACACAAAGAAGTTGATGTGCTTTTGGTTTGGTGGAATTGGTAAGCACGAGACTGAGCTATTTATTTACTTTTTATTTCTTACATGTTACTGAGCAGCCAAGTATTTCCACTCTACACAGAAACGGAGCATGTGCCAAGTCAAAACAGTGCGCTTGCCAGAATCTGCATGAAGCATGCACAAAGGCAGTCAATTTCATAGTGTGGTAGTACTAATTTGTTTCATGTACATGGTTCAATGAGATGCATCACTACACATGGTAGTGAAATTTGCTATGCAGCAAGCACATGTAAGAAATGTCTTTGAGTAATGGCTTATCATGAGTGATGCCAGGTGTAAGGAATATTACTATGAATGAGAAGGCCCCATAATGATAACTGACAAGGCAATAAAATTGACATCAATGCCTGGTCTTATATTGATGGTCTTATATGTATATATGGGCAATGTGGGCATGCAAATATTTCTTCTGTGAATGTATCATTCATATCTAGGCTGACATTCATGATCTCAAATATATGTTTTCTATATGAACATCATTCATATCCAGATCAATATTGATGATCTTGTACATATATATGGGCAGAGTGAGCATTCCAATATTTCTTCCATGGAGCACTATTGGTATCTAGCTGATATTGATGGTCTCATATATATGTATGGGCCAAGTGAACATACAAACATTTCTTCTATGAGAACATCATTCACATCCAGATTGACGTTGATGATTTTGTACATATGTATGGGCAGGGTGAGCATGTCAATATTTCTTCTGTGCAGCATCATTGGTATCTAGCTGATATCACAGCCTTGTACATATGTATATATGGGTAAAGTGAATATGTAAATATTTCTTCTATGAAAACATCATTCATATCCAGATTGATATTGACGATTTTGTACATATGTATGGGCAGGGTGGGCATGTCAATATTTCTTCTGTGCAGCATCATTGGTATCTAGCTGATATTACAGCCTTGTACATACAGTATGTATATGTGGGTAAAGTGAACATGTAAGTATTTCTTCTATGAAAACATCATTCATATCCAGATTGATATTAATTATTCCATACATATGCATGGGCAGAGTCAGCATGTCAATACTTCTTCCATACAGCATCATCAGTATCTAGCTGATATTGATGATCTTGTATGTATGTATGGGCAAAGTGAGCATGCAAATATTTCTTCTATGAATACATCACCAATATCTAGGCTGATGTTAATGGTCTTATATGAATGTATAGGCAGAATGAGCATGGATATATTGTTCTATGAGAACATCATTCATATCCAGGCTGATATCGATGGTCTTCTATACATATATAGGCAAAGTGATCATGCCAATATTTCTTTCCCACAGAATCATGTAGCCAAACTATCTAATGATATCTCATGTGATTTATCATTCAGATTTTGATGATGTACATTACTTCCTAGATCACCTCAGATAAGATTTGATATAGTCATCTCATTTGCTCATTGGTTTCCTGATGTCTGAAATGGAAAGTCCAGTTACTGGCGTGGAAAGCAGAGTTTGATGGACACATTGAGCAGCATTGGGCAAGGAAGCTTTGGACTCGTATGTGTAAGCTGGGGTGGAGGGAGACTTGTTGCTGGACATGGGAGGTGGAGAGTCTGTAACTTGGGCCTGAGCTGGAGCAGATGGTGTCATTGCTGCAGCTTTGGTGGCTGCTTTAGACCTGGAACGTGTCATGGTGAGGATGTCATATTCAGATTTGTCATCAGAAGCATCAACAACAAGTCATGATTCTCTGCAACATGAGAGCAGCTAAAAAGGAAAGCACCAGGATCTAGGGAAATAAGGACGTTGGTAGAGGCAGTTGGCAGGTGAGGTGGAGGATCCCAGACAAATTCCTTGATGGATGCTGCAGGTGATGTACTAGTATGCTCACTGTAATGTTCATCAACACTATTTTTGAGGAAGCCCATGGGGTGACGATGAATCTGGCATCCATTTGGGTATGCGAGAAAGCCACTAGTTCAAATGATTCAACTAAGGTGGATATAATCTTCAGCAATGGAGCAGTCACAAAGTAGATGAGGACCTCCACAAAAATAGCACAGCAGCTGTGAGACAGTGTCAGTAACCTGGGCATGGGAGCTTGCCGTGTGAGGTATGGTGTGCGACAAGCATTGTTGAGAAGCTGGAGATGCCCAGTGCTGTGTGACAGTGGGAGCAATCAAGACGAGATGACTAAATAAGGCAGAGTACGAGACATTGGTGATATTCAATGAATGGAGCTTGCATGCAATGTCTTCAACTTCATCAACATGTGATTTCACAGTGGCTTTCTCATCAAATGTAACACACTTAGTGCATACATCTCATGGGGCATTCTTTCACCTAGTTCCTTCATCGTCCGAATCATCTGAGTCAGGAGATAGAGAGCAATGAGCATGCTTTATGGACGTGGAGCCTGAAGTTCATCCTTCCCAAAGGGTTCTGCAATGCATTGAGATGGGGTCGTCCATATCAGCATCCCAAGCATCATCTGATAGGATGAACCGTCCAGTGGCCAAGACATCTTTGAAATTGGCAGGCTCGTCCTGGGAATAGCCTGTCTTCATATGCTCTAGATGAAGGGCAATGTGTTGATGTACAATGGGAGGAAGACCTTGCCAGAAGTAGCAGTCACGATCATGCTCAGAGAGTCACTTGTTTTTGATGAGCCAGACTATGATCAGATGGAAGCATCAATAATAAAGGACAAGATCTAATTCTGTGGTGATGTCATTGTTGCGCTCATCAGTTACAATGTGCTCAAGATCACGTTGTGTATAGCATACACCTTTAACTGCACCAGGGTAGTGAGCTAAGATGTCTTTCTTCAATTCATTGTAGTCCTGATCAATATATCCATCGACTCACGACATCCAGAAGCTCTTGGTCTCCTTATTGGTATAACAAGGAAGCATTTTGCATTTTTCTGTGTCTGTCAAGTTGTATCTGTCAGCCAGACCTTTGAATAGTGTTTAAAGGTCTGGTCTTAAGACCGATGAAAAACCGGTTTTAGGACCGGACTGGACCAAAAAATCGGTCCGGTTTGGTCCTGGTCTTGTCCAGTTACAGAAAAGTTCAGTCTTGGTCTTTTCAGATCTGGAAAAATCAAAGACTGACCAAAGACCGGTCTTAACCGGTCTTAACCTGGTCTGATAGGGGCTCCGTATCTGGACCTATTCGACCCCCATTTACCAAAATATGTTCACTATTTTAAGAATTTAGTCCGATTTTATAGAGACTAATTAGTGCTTTACTGACATATGGGCCGAGATTGCTCATATCTCAGGCATATCCGGTCCGATCGATGAGCTTAGTAGCTCCGATTCGAGATAGGGGCATGTACTACCTCCGGTACAGCCACCGCTAAGCTTGCCGAACCCTTCGTAATGCTCTGTGGATCAATATATCTGAGTGACATTATCACAAAATGACATACAAACTTAAAATGATCATATCTCGGCCATTCCTTAACCGTTTTACATAACAAAAATATGGGTAGAAAGCTATTAACGAGTACTAAATATTAGCTTGCTAAGAATCGGTCAAAGACTGTAACCGAACCAGTAAAAGACCGAACAAGACCGAAAAATCGGTCTTTATCAGTCTTGGTCCGGTTTTTGCCATTTTAGGAAATTTCCAAAACTGGTTACAGTCCGGTCTTAGCCCAAAACAGGCAAAAGACCAGACCGGACCGGACTTTTAAACACTACCTTTGAAAACCTCAATGAACTCAAGCAGCTTGCTTGTTTCACCATCAAACAAGGGTGCTTTTGCAGAGGACGGGGCCAGCATGGCATTCATTCCTTTTGTGGTAGATTGCATAGACATGGTAGACATTGGATGGTGGTGGAATGGGAATGTGCCATGGTGGAGGAATAGTGGGTGTAGACAGAGTCAGGATGGGTACGGATGGAGTGGAAGCAGTTGATGAAGGCACAGGAGCGACAGGAACAATCATTGACAAGGATGATGGAGGGGGCAGAGAGATTGCGATCAGGACTTGGGAAGGTGCTGTCACTGAAGGAAGCAGTGGTGATGCTGATGAAGATGAGGGGAGTGATGAGAGAGTTGATGGGGATGAGGAATAGTGTTTTAAGGTCCGGTCCAGTCTGGTCTTTTTGTGATTTGACAAAAAGACCGGACCGGACCGGTCGTGGGAAAATTCCAAAACAGGAAAGACCGGACCAGGACCAATGAAAACTGGTCTCGATCAGTCTTTTACCAGTCCGCAACCGGTCGCAACCGGTCTTTTGGGTTCCTGAAATATACTACACATTCCCACGGTTCGATCGCACCAAAATTTTTGAAAATCGGTTGAGATCTCGTCGAGATATGAGTGATTTAAGTTTTTATCTTAGATCTCAAAATACATACCCGAATGATCACTTTCTACTCGATCACGATGTGATCGGTGACCTTAGCGGTGGCTGTGCCGGCGTTAGTAAATAGTAAATGTGAGAATCTGAGCTACTAATCGCGTCGATCCGATCATCCGATCTCGAGATATAGACATTTATATTTTTTACCTCCTTAAAATTTAGATCAAAGATTAAAGTACCAAACAAAATAGCTAAATTCTCGAAAAACTTATGGTAGATGGGGTGGATAGGTAGCTAATAGGGGCTACCTATTGGTCGCAGTCCGGACCGGTCGCGACCAGTTTTTGATCGGTCTTTCATTTTTCCAGATCTGGAAAGACCAAGACTGATCTTTTCCACAACTGGACAAGACCGGGACCGATCAGGACCGGTCCGGTTTGGTCTCAGTCTTTTTGCAGTCCTAGGACCGGACCTTTAAACACTAATGAGGAATTAAGTGCCAAGCTAGATGGAATCCCTTCAGTTCCTTGGGTGTAGTGTGCTGGGATCAATGGAAGTGGACCAAGTGGTCAATGCTTGGATATAGGTGTAAGTCAATGGAAAATCTGGTATGGATCCGGCTTGTCAGCTGTGATCAGTGTATCTAAGAGTGTGCCGGATAGGGTGGGCGATGAAGGAACTGGAGCGTGAACCGTGTTGTCGATGGATTCAGAGTTGGTGTCTACAGGACGGAATTCCCGATTGACATTGAGTGTTCATTTGGCAGCTGTGCATGTGACAAGTGGTGGTGTGGAGATCATCTGAATACATTTACATGGGGGCAGCTTAGCTGTCAAGAACAATGAGGGTGGAATGGTGATAAAAGGGGGTGATGGGTGGCTAAACTAAACCTATCCCCTCACAGTGGGCTCCAATATGTAGGGGGGCTAGTTCCTGTGGAGCAAGAACTAGGAAGGCATTGTCAAGTTCAAAGTGGATGGGAAGTGATTAGCCTAAAAAGGAAGATAGAGAGAAGAGGGTGATAAAAGAGTAAGAGAAGTGTTTGTGTCGATGATCGATGGGGCTTGTTGTTGTATGGGACTTTCAGAGGCATCAAGGAGAGTCGAATAAAATGGGAACTTGATTCTGATTCAATGATGAACTAGAGATTACATGGGGTTTTTATAGTACAAGCAGGCCAAACATGGGTACATAGTCAAACAAAGAAAAAGTAAGGTATGACATGGGTGGCAGGAATATGTGACAATGTGAAGAACTATGATAAAGGGAGAGGGACAGAATGATGACTGAGCATAAAGCAAAACAAAGCGAAATGAAAAGAGTAAGATAAACATGAGTGTCACAGGAGAGAAGGTGGTCAAGGTCATTCAACAATGGACCAGATCAGGATGTAGTGACAATGTGTACCTTACACAAGCTCTCTCGTCGCCATGCTCACTGGCAACTCTTCCTGCAGGATTTTGACCTCTGGTTTAAACATGTTCCAGGAACTCAGATGGGTCCTGCTGATGCCTTGTCTCATCAGGATGATGTGGACACTTCCTCTGACAATTTGAACATTACCCTGCTTCCTCCTTTTTTTGTTTGGATTATTGATCTCCCCTTATCTACTGCCATTGCTACTTGCTCTTCTTCTGACCCTTTTGTCTCTGCTGCCTGTGCAGCTCTTTCCCAGGGGTCATCCCTCCTCTCACATGCTCTTCCTTCCAATTGGGTCTTTGATGATCACCACCAATATTTTCGACATTGTCTTTATGTTCCCCCCTCCTGTGGTGCACCTTTAGTCTGCCATGTCCATGAATCCCTTGTGGGTGGGCATGCTGGGATCATCTGTTCCATTCAAAACCTTGTCTCCTGTGATTACTGGTGGCCTGGTCTCACTGCCTTTATTCGTCATTTCGATTCCAGTTGTGCCACTTGGTAGGCTAACAAAATCCTTACTCATTCCACTGCTCCACCTCTTTCTCCTCTATCCTCCTCCACCACTCGCCCCTTCCAACAGATTTCCATGGATTTCATCACTGACCTTCTGGCCTCTTCCAGTTTTGATTCTATTTTGGTCATGGTTGACCATGGCCTTACAAAGGGGGTGATTTTTATCCTGTGTACCAAAAACATCTCTGCAGCAGGCACTGCCAGCCTCTTCTTCACCCATGTCTTCCCCCAGTATGGACTTCATGACCAATGTATTTTGGATCATGGTCCACAGTTTGCCTCAGCTTTCGCTTGAGAATTAGTGCAGTTACTAAAATATGACCATGCTCTATCCTCGTCATACCACCCTCAAACAGATGGTGAAACTGAACATGTCAATCAGGAACTGGAATCCTACCTCTGCATATTTTGTCATGGACAGAACAATAAATGGGTGGACATCCTTCCAATGGCTGAATTCTCCCATAACTCTCAAATTCACTCTTCCACTGGCCAATCCCCTTTTTCCCTCATTCTGGGTTATGAACCTCGTTTCTACTATCCTGCTCTTGGAAAGACCTTCTTACCTGCTTTGGAAACTTGGTTGTCTGACCTGTCAGAGGCACAGAAAGAAGCTCTGGAAGCTCATCACTGTTCCCAACAACTCATGAAAGACCAGATCTCCTCCAAATTCAAGCCCTGGAAAGTGGGAGACAAGGTCTGGCTTTCTAACACCCACCTTCACCTTCATTATCCCTCCAGAAAACTGGCCCCCTGACACAAGGGTCCTTTTGAAATTGTCCAAGTTTTATCTCCTGTATCTTACAAACACCGCCTCCCACCAATGTGGAACATTCACGATGTGTTCCATGCTTCTCTCTTATCTACCTATTGGAAGACCACCAAACATGGTCCAAATTTCATCTCACCTCCTCCAAATGAAATTGAAGAAGAGGATGAATATGAAGTTGATTAAATCCTTTCCCATTGTGGCACCCCTCGCCAGAGGCAGTTCCTAGTAGCTTGGAAAGGTTGGCCCTCAAGTGAAAACACTTGGGAACTGGAAGACAATCTGACACATGCAGCTGACCTTCTGGTTGCATATAAACTGAACCACCCCCACGTCTTCCCCTCATGACCCTCTCTCCACTTCATTGCTCTGACTTTGACTTTGTTCCAAATGAACCTTTTTGTCACTTTCAATTCTGATTCCGTTACAAGGTCCCCTACTCTCATTGACTTCTTCACTCCTTCTTTTGCCAGCTGAATTACTGCCCTTGGCACCACTCTTATTGAATTTATGTCATCCACCTCTACCTCAACTCCTTTATCATCAAACCATGCATCTTCGAGGCAACACCCTGTGGACCAAACTCACACTTCTTCTGGTCTTAGCATACTTGGCCCATCTGTTCCTAGCACCTGGACTGTGCAGATGGGGGAATGATTCCCTCACACTCCTATTGTTCCTGCTCTTCTTGATCTCCCTGTCCAAAATATTCTTTTTACACATATTCTAGAAGACCCTTCTTTACTTCACTTTCTTGAGGATAAGGCTCAAGAGACAGAGGACATAACCCAGGATGCAGATATGTATAATTCAATTCAACTCTATCACTGTTTCGCTCAACTTTGACTTTATCTATTTGATGCCTTTTCAGTTACTCCTTCTCTCCCTTCTGGTGCCATGATGGCGTTCTTATCTGATTTACACCCCCTTATCCTAAATACCTTCTCTTTGTCCTGCTTTGTGGATCTAATCCCCACCATCCATTCTTCCCACCTATGGGACCCCCTTTGACCCTGGTGGATGTCTCTTCCCCCTTCTGCTCAGGAGATTTATGCTGCAGAAGCAGAACATCGGCATCCCAATGCCTTCACCCCCTTTCCATCTAGGTGTGTCTGAACAGAGTCACAATCTGGACACCCCATCCCAATTCTGACTCTATTGTTGATGGCACACAGTGATTATTGGTCCTTGAGGCTGCTCTCCTTCCAAGACTTCAGCTGGATACTAGCCAGTATTCATTTTCTGTCTGGAGCAACTTCCTCAGGACTGTACTACCATGTCTTCTCAGAACCCAACTTTGTCTGAATTCACTCCCCTACTCAGTAGCAGTCCTCAACCAAGAAAGCTCAGATCTGGCATGTTTTCATCAGAGACCCTCCTCATCCCACCTGCATTTGCAACTAGCAGCTATGATCACCCCAACCACACTTCTTGATCTTCAACGACAAGTCATCTGCAAGCTCTGGCAAACCGCTCACCAACTTGAAATAGATATCCCCACCCCTAGGCCAGACCTCTGTGATTTGCCCGAGGTAGCATGCTATTTTGTGACTGCTATTGCCATACTCAGGACAACTGAAGGCATTCTATGTGAGATTTGTTATTGCTCTTAACTGGGTCTTTGGCATTGTTCAGTGGTGTATGTGCAAGGTGACTGCCTTGAATGAATTCAACGTTCCAGTGATAGTCATGCTTGCCACCTTGAGCCATATTTTATCGGCGGGTTGGAAGAAAAAACCCATGTTGTTATTCATGATCGTCACTCACTTCATTGCAAACTGCTTGATACTTGGCTCACAGTATCTAACTGGCTGCAACTTCTTAGCAGCGATGTTCTTCCAATCATTCTCCAATATTGTTCTCCCCCACCTTTATCTCTTCCAAGTGTATGTTGTCAACGCCAGTACATTGAATGACAGGTATATTTGTTGCCTCATATGATCCCTCACTCGATGAGTCTCACTTCCAGCTTCAAGAACGGCCGCTTTAAGTAAGATAATCGGTGTTTCACTGCTAGGTAGTGATATACGACTTCCTCGTGTTGATGTCACTGATATCGTCTCTCACAGGGGTGTTCATATCACTCCCCTTGGGAGGGTTGATTACAATGACGACCGGATCATTGAATGCACTTATTGTGTTCTATGTTGCCGCTACCATGAATGTGGCTACGTTCACCTATATCATCTTTGTCCTCCCTGAATCTCACCATCCACCTCGCTATGAATAGTGTTGCCACAGTTTCAAACCAGCAATTTTTTTCTTGCTCATTTTATCTCAAATCTATATACTTATAGGGAATGAAATGTGGTTTTTGATCACAGCTTTTAGCCAAAAAAAAGAACTGTGTGAATTGGATCAGCCAATGTTGAGTTATCTCACTTAGACTGATATGTGGTTTGAACGAAATCACACCTACTTTTTCACTCATATCTCATGAATGGCCAATGAATGTTAATTTGTGTTTCTATGCTTTTTGATAGATATAGACGTTGGCTACATTTCATTCACTGGAAGTTTTACAATCCATCAAGAAATGGAGATACTATAAGCAAAACTGGACCAAAAAACCAAAAATGTAAAAACCAGACTGTGACATCACTAGCTATGAATGCCTAGAGCTCTCTACCAAGGCACGACTGAAACTGTCACTCGTGGAATCCTGCTTGCACTTCATCGCACCGTTAAAGGCATTCTTACCGACATGCAACTGGCGGCTCACTTGGTGTGGGATTCATACCTTCGTGTATACGTCCGCTACTACGTATTGCCTGGCCAGTTGGTTGGTGCTTGCTACATCGAGATACCATCTCACGCCTGCAGACGTGAGTAGTTCATACCTACACATCTGCGAGCCATGTCGATTAACATTACCAGATGGGACTCTTCCTAGGCAGTCTCACCATCAGCTGTGCAGTCATATTAGCACTCGTCGTCCCTTTCCTCATCTGCCACCTCCGTCCATACTACACCTGATACCCCACCCCCACCCACCATTCAGATACAAGATTGGATGATTGTGATGATCGTGAAGCTGACGTAGGATCCAAATCCAAATCTCAGCCAGAGGCCTCGGATCGTTTGGAAGTGCACTTGGCCTTTCTGTCCTGCGTCATCCCAGCTGTATTCTTTTTGAGTGCAGCTACATTTACGCTGAGCTGCACTTTGATCCTTTGTGAGTGCTCCTCCCCAGCCATGGATGCTCATTCATTCTATTTGTTCTTTTTGTTTTTCTCATGAACATGATGAACAACAGCGGGTGTATGCCTGGGATTCATCGCTATGCATGGTCCCATGATGAATGGTCTTGTTTCCGGATCAGTCGGTCCAGAAAAACAAGGTCAGGACGGCCACTCATTTACCTGAGAAAACATGGATATGGAAACTCACTGTCTGCAGGCGAGGCATTGGCGGGGATAGAGATGCAGGCAAAGTCGTCTCGTCGATCGTGATGGGCAGCCTTCTCATGGTGACGATTGGGACAAGACCTCTGCTCGTGTTTTACGTCCACATGGCAAGAATATACGATCTTGTTTGACATCGGCTCATTGTTAGATCATGTAGATTGTTGCAATTCTCAGTGGTGGACTGTTGTTCCTTGTCAGAGACGCAGACAGGTACCAACCGACACATCACGAGGCATGGAGTGTGCGCATGACATTCATTCACTCTACCAGCACTTATGTTCACATTACAATGTTTGATAAACATACCTACTTGCATGATTCTACTACAATAAGTACAGATTGGAGAAGCTCACATACAAATGGTGAATAGGCACAGGTGTCTCCCTACGCTAGTGCCCGATGCTCATCAAACTTCCGATAAACGTCAAAATCTAGCATTTTTCAGACGGATGAGAACAGGAATGGAAAGAGAGCAAGAGAAACGTACCAAACGAGGTCGCACATCCACGATGTCCTCGGGCACCAAAAATATTAGCGCGTTCATCTTTCTTGCAATCGAAATTGCTAATTTAGCTATTTCGCCCATCGGACGTGAGTCGCATGCTCCCAAAAATACGATTCAACACGCCATTCTGCCGACGATCTTCATAGGCACCGGACTCGTTCACGCCAATGACGAGCGCCGGATCGACGATGCCCGGTCGCAGTCCCTCGAGCAGGTCGAGCACAAACATGCCCGTCGTCAGCGAGGGGTCTTTAAATGACCGGATCGGACGCGCGGCGAGCTTGCCCCCCTTTTGAGCAGTCGCATTCGCCCACTTGAGCATTTCCTGGTCGGTGATAG
>JBBPTK010000299.1:0-18365 GCA_038094135.1 Spongiforma cf. squarepantsii | reverse complement strand
ACTCGTTTGGGATGATTAAAGCACAACGCTGTATGTACATTGTCGTTACGTTCTTGTGCTCGTGTACAATTTGCTCTGTTAATGTCGCACTACATACCCAACTTTGGTGTGCGAATGTACATATATGCGATCGATCATCGGCCGAGGCGGTATCAGAGGGTCATACCAAAACAGAGGGAACTGGATTCCCTATTCCTTGTGCCGAAAGTACTGAGTTCTAAAACGTACGTGCCGAATGAGCACGACCGTCCGGGCTTCCATAGTAAGTCGAGCCTCGGAGAAAAATAAGACTCCGCTCGGACCGATCCGATTCCCGTCCATCACCTCTGTACACTCACAGACACACTCGCACGTGCACCCCGACTTTCGCTCGTCCTCGCCTGGCGCGGCCAGACGTACTCACTGCGCATTCATCCCTACCGGGCCTGCCCCTCGCATCCATATATACCCGCTCAATTCAAGTCTTCCTTCTTGGCGCACTCGCGCATGCATCAGAATAGGGTAAACGCCAGCGCTGCCCCGCCAATTTCGATGAAGACCTCCCTGAAATCGGAGATTCCACTTATCAAGAAGAAGGGGATGTATATATGGGCGAGGATGGAAGATGCGTGCACTTCCTCCCGATGAAATTCACCAGTACAGTGGTAAATATCAATCGTTGGGGTGCATGTACAGTATCATGTGCGTAATCCATCAAAGAATTTTCATTCTCGATCTGTCTTGTTTTGAAGCAGAAGGCAGGGGCACCCATGTCTCGTTAATATAATGTACTCAACCTAAGACTCCAAGTGAAGTCGATGGAGCTTCTGTCCCTGATTTCTCGCGCACTGGTTTGTTCATCCTTTTTCACATTTCTGCTTCGCTCTGTGTTGATTGACGGCACGATATCTAGCGGCTCCGTTACCCACCAGAGTGGTTTTCCCAATCAGCATGATATATGGCTTTCTGGGACATAAGAGTTGTCCAAACAGGAGACTGTATCGTGTCGCGTACGTGACGTTTTGGTATCTTCGAGCAGGTTCGTTAGATACCCCGGATTTGTGGGCCTGACTTTCAAGTCTGTCTCTCACAGGCACTATGGTACTAGCGTGTAAGTTGTTGGTACGATGCCACGCCCGCTCCCTGAAGAAGCAAGTGACTGGCGAAGGAGCGGTCGATTTCTTCAAAAGATAAAATAGTGATATAAATTACGTTTAGACGTCGTGCTGAACATAAGTACAGTCGACCCCGATTGCTGTAAGTGTCGTTACTTATGCTCTGCGAATCCGATTTGTTTATTGCCGTAATCGAACGAAGTATAAACGTTCTGCAGGAAAACGGCCCCGATGGTCCAGAATGCTGCAGTCCGTGAGTGAGTTGCACGACATTCTATACTCAAACAGAGTCGAACTTGCCAGAGGGTGAGTCCTGGATGGCAATGCCACTCAAACAATTAGGCGAGCCAGTCTTAACCCGTCCGATATTGTGCGCAAACGCCGAGATGGGGAATGATTTCTTGTTGAAGGTAAGACTCACTGACGGAAATGTTTTGCAAGGATCTGCAAGGCGTAAGTCGAACAAATTCACCGAACAGAATCGGAAACGTACACATGTAGAAACCACGACGATAGTACTTGCCACCAAGCTCACCGTGTAGTTTCGTTACTCGTGATCGATCACCCAGGATTATGATAGTACCAGTGTCGATAATGGCATCAACATTGTCCAGGATGACCTCCCCCTTCCCTTGAATGTTCTCTATTTTCACTTGCCAGTAACCCTCAGGCTGGATGCAGAGTATGAGCAGATAATCAGTCTACTTGGCTTCAGCTCACTTCTTCCGATTCCAAGTCGGTTAAAGGGGTGTAAACGAGCTCGTCCTTGTAGTAGTCATGGTTCGCCCCACCAATGTATAATTCTCCTCCGGCAGGGGTCATGTAGAATGAAAAAACTGGAGTAGTTACCATTTTCTCCTTGACGAGGCTTTCGAACACAGGTACGGCATCGTAGTCTGAGAGAGACGGGAATCCCATTCCCATTAAACCGTCTGGAGGGTATTTTTCGGCCCTGAACTGAGGAGAGTAACTTGTAGCAGCACAGAGAGTCTGACTCTTTGACTAGTACCCGGCAGTCAGACTCGATGACGCTCGTAGGGGATGTGGAACTTACCGTAAGGCCAGCAATGGTGACATTATCCATGTATTGGTCACCTTTGAACCCGGAGTCGTCTTCATACTCAACTTCGCACTCCTGAAACAAGGGATATGCATACTTGGACTCGTCCGGATCCCAACGAGTATGGCCATCACAGCTCGCACCACACCAAACACCTGGCAGGATAAAATCTCTTTGTCCATTTCAACATATGAGCCGTGGTTTGAATAGAAACAAAAACTTACGCTGAACCAGTGTCGAATTCAACTATAATAAAAGTCGAGAAGAAGCCACGTAGCGAGTACGAATGAAAACATACCAGAGAAGGGCATTGGAGGGGTACCAATTGTAATGGTGCCATACCAGATATCCTTTTTGTACGCTTTCAAGGGGAGGCTGACTCCAGTCATTGCACGCTTTCGGGTCACAGTACCGTTCGCAGCAGCAGGGTGCCTGAAACCCGTGTTCTTTTCATAATTGTCGAAGCCACGAGCAATCTTACTGTGAATTATGGCCGAATGAAATTGGACAGGATGTATGATAGTAGGACGTACGCAACAACATGTTCAACATGAGCCTCCAGGGAGTCAAAATCAACACTATTGTCTGGGCTCAACAAGGAGAAGCGTTTGGCAAGAGGAATAGCCACTCCGTTGGTTCTCTGTTGAGATGAAAACGTGGCCCCAGTGAAGGCAATAATCAACATTAAGACTGAGGAGTACAATTTAAAGCACGATTTCGACATGAAAGTAACGCGAAGCAACAGTGGAATAAGGACTCGCCTTTTTACAGCCGCAACACAGACTGGATCATTCACGAAAGGAAAAATTGAGCTTGTGCTGACAATCTGGTGGTGTTCATATTACATACCGATGCCAAGAGCAGATGCAGTGCCAGCATCCTCACATCCGGCGATCATGTTTCATTTGTGATCACACCCTTGTTCGTGATCAGACGTAGGAATACGATGTGACATGTTTAGGATTTTACTTGCCAGAAGTCTACACCATGCTTTCCTGAGGCTTCTGGGCAAAATACGGATGAAGATGGATCTGTTAGAGATCGCCGAGCCCAGTAGTTTAGCTTTCCGTGCCCCTTTTCCTGAGTGTTGAGCTTATTTCTACCGACGCGTTTGGTTCGTTCAGGCCGGTGTCCTCGAGTGTTTATAACAAGATCGGTGGTCGGGTTTTATGGGAATATCCGCTTCCCCTCCAATGAAGTAAGGTGCACTGAAGCTATTTGATATTACTCGTGCGCATGAGTGGAAATGGACCTTCTGTAAAGTGTAACTTAAGACCTTAGAATAATTTGAAAGATGTTACAGCGCAAAAATTGCTCGCTCTCGCTCGGCTTCGTTTCTTCTTTTGGCGATGGGGACAAGGTCGCGTTTTGCAGCGGAAGGCAGGATCATTGGAAGTCTCGGAGTCTTGGAGTCTAAACTTCCGACCGCCCCGGGCCACTGCCCACTAATGCTACTCGCTTACCCTGCACATTTTCTCTTCCCGGATGTGACTCGCCAGCTCATCCAATAGCTGACATATTCTCTGCAAGTTACCTCCTCGCTCTTCGCAATCATCCAGCCCGATCCGACTCTATATCCCCAGTTTGGACTTTGCGCTGTGTGCATCCCAACTGACACACAGTTTTTTGTTGCGCAGATGAGATCTCGGACGAGAGTATTCTGTCGTGAGTTGGAAAATGTTCTTCGGACTATGGTTACACAATAAGCCAAGAAACGTCAACCCACAACAAATGGGAACACGCGCTACAGCTAACTCGGAGCCTTGGACTGGCTCACATCCGTTCCTGTGACGCTCAGGCACACTACTAACATACGAACCACGACCAAGAAAATGTTTTTTGCAGTGCCAAACCATGTCCTCCGAGTCAGAATATGTCTCTGCTGCGTAACGTTAATACGTTATGCATTGTCTTGGTTCACTCTGATGCAACATTTCCGGTTTGGGTTCTGATTTCAGTGTAAAGTAGACTGTAGCACACTGAAGCCAAGTAGTATATTGCTGTCACCAGTGACGATTCCAAATGGACCAGTCGTAACTTGTAGTAAGGATGTTGCGGCGTGAAATAGTAACCAACTCTGCTCGTGCGCGCCCCACATACGACTTTGGTCTCAGACCCCGAGATCTCAGACTGCCCATGCATGACGTTTTAATTACCACAAAGTCGCTGCATGGATGCGACCCGCCTTTGCTGTATCAAATCATTTGTGGCGTCAACTGAAAAAGAGACGTGTTTTTCAGACCATGGTGATTCCGCTTGCATCCTTTGATCCCATGCACATGATTAATGTCTCCTATTTACAA
Organism: Spongiforma cf. squarepantsii; assembly: GCA_038094135.1. Taxonomy (NCBI): domain Eukaryota; kingdom Fungi; phylum Basidiomycota; class Agaricomycetes; order Boletales; family Boletaceae; genus Spongiforma; species Spongiforma cf. squarepantsii. The sequence goes on along the minus strand of JBBPTK010000299.1, from coordinate 13,908 downwards.
AACTATAAGGTTGAACATATGGGGATGTACAAGTAGGAACAGAGATAGTTGATTCCGCTTAGATATACATACACACAACAATCAAGTGACCCTACGCTCTGCAAATCCAACTAGTTTATTATCATAATCAAAAGAAGAATATACGTTCTGGAGGAAAACTGCCCCGACGGTCCAGGTTCCTGTTCCTGAAGTCCAGGCAGAGGGATAAGCTGGTCGAATCAACCGGAATATGAGATGACTTGCCAGACGGAGTGTCCTCGATGACAACCCCACTTACACAGTTAGGCGAGTCAGCCTTGACCCGTCCAACATTGTGTGTTGATGCCAAGATCGTGAATGATTTTTTGTTAAAGGTAAAGATCAACTCTGGAAACGAATCGCAAGGATCTGCAGGACATTGATTGAACCAGCCTATTGAACAGGACAAAAAACGTACACATATAATAGCCATCGCGATAGTGCTCACCATCTAGGTCCTTGTGCAGTTTCGCTACTCGCGTCTTATCACCGACGACGAAGGCGGTACCAGTGTCGATGACAGCGTCAATATTATCCAAGATGTCCTTTCCCTTCCCTTGAATGATCTCCAGCTTCACCTCCCAGTATCTGGGCTGGACGTACGATATGAGTAAACATTTAGCTCGAGGCCCTAGTATTTCTACCCACTTGCTTCAAGGTTTCAGAGATGATGACGGGAGAGAAGACCAAATCATCCTTGTACAAGTCACGATTCGCTCCGCCGATGTACAACTCTCCTCCTGCATAGGTCATGTATATTGAAAAAACTTGCTTAGTTACCTTTTTCTGTTTGACGAGGTTTTCAAAAAAGGGCTGAGCACCGTAGGCGGAGAGGGAAGGAAATCCCATTCCCATTAAACCATCCGCAGGAAATTTTTTGACTGCGAAGTGAGGAGAGTATTTGGTCGCGGCACAGAGGGTCTGAGTGTCCGCCTACTCGGCCGTTAGGACTGACTGGATCATGAGTCATAGTACAAAACATACCATGAAGCCAGCAACTGTGACGTTATCCGTGTATTGAACACCTCTGATCTCACCACCATCTGCAAACTCAGCCTTGCAGGACTTAAATAATGGTTGTGCATCTGGAGATTTCTTTGGGTCCCAATGGGTGTGGCCTTCGCAGCTCGAATCACAGCCATCTATCGGCAGAATGAGATCTCTGTGTCAAGCTCAATGTGTGAGCTGTGTCTTGAACAAGACAAGAAAGCACCTACGCAGAGCCAGTGTCGAATTCGACTGTAACGAAGATAGATATAAACCTGCACAAGCATAACGAAATCATGCAAGTACAAACATACCAGAGAATGGCATTGGGGGAGTACCAATCGTTATGATGCCGGACCAGAGCTCCTTCTTGTAAACTGACAAGGAGAGGCTAGCTCCACGCTTTCTGATCGCATTACCCTTCACAGAAGCAGGATCATGGCGTAGAGTGCCCGTATTCTTCTCGTAGTTGTCGAGGCCACGCGCCATCTTACTACGAGTGATGGCTGAATCTGACTGGACGGAAGTTATTGTAGAACATACGCCATAGTATATTCAACATGAGTGTTCATCGCGTCAAAATCAATGCTGTCATCGGCGTTTAGAAATGAAGAGTGTTTGACGAGGGGAATAGCCACTCCGTTACTTCTCTGTTCGTACGGAAGCATTGGAATGGCCAACATGACTTTGGCCAAGGCAATAATGAGCGCTGTGGCCGCAATGCGCGATTTAAGCATAAACGGATTGTAAAGCAACAGTGGAACAAGAACTCGCCTCGATGTACACACGTGAAATTATCTCTACATAATCCATTGCGTGCAGCGGAGGAACGATTCGGCATCGGATAAGCTGAAAAAAAAAACACATACTCTGAGTGATAATCAGATCATGATGCAGGGTTGTATTCTATTCCATCTTGCACACCAATGTCCGGCGCCAGTTGCATGCACAACATCACATTCGTGATCACATCTTCTTGTGGAAATGACACGTAGAAGGTATTTCAGAAAGCTTTACAAGTGCAGATATGTCGTCTGTTTACATCTTGATATCCGTTCTGACGGTACGTATCAACTTCGTGCTTGATATGCGAAGATCTTACCGGTGTAGTCACACTTTGTGACAACTATGTGACTACATAATATGATGTGATCAGAGCTTGACGGAGCGAAGTCATTGCTTCGTGAACTGATCTAACAGTCTGTAGACTGACACTTTGGATGACGCTGCTCGGGTAACTATGGTTCAGCTTGAACTGATATCATGATTCATCCAGCTTCGGGCATACTAACCTGGACAGATATATCAAGGCTAGAGATCACTCCGAGAATGTAGAATGCGGCGTAGCCTGTAGGTACCGTACCAATGTATGTACGTGAAATGATTGAAGGTGAGTCGGGACTCACCATAAAACTATTAAATGCCAAACAAACTCTGAATCAGTAATGATGCACGTCACTCCAAGTGTTTCATCAATTCAGCACGCCCCAGTTTCTTTTTACTTCCTTGGCTAGAGATCTCAACAATCAGATATGTCCTTGCAGAGGCTGGAGCATTTGTGTGGTTAAATCAACCAAATCTGGATCGCATCCTACGGGATACCTGTAGAATAATGGATAATACATAGATACTCATCAGATATGGTACATTGATCAAACATGCTCCGCGAAGCCGACCCGTTTGTTACCATAATCGAACGTCGTATAAACATTCTGGAGAAAAACGCCTCCGATGATCCAGAGGGCTGAACATAAAGTAAGGGCGCGATTTAATCAGTTGCTCTTCTCGAAGAACATGTCTTGAACTTGCCAGAAGAGGAGTCTCCAGCGAGGATGCCGCTCACACAGTTTGGCGACCCAGGCAGAACAGGTCCAACATTGTGCGTATCCAGCGATATCGGAAAAGGTTTGTCCCTGAACGTAAAACTCGCATCCGGGAAAGAATTGCAAGGATCTGTGGGTATTAGTCTAACTGACATTGGACAATGGTGGAATTAACACTGACATACATATATAGTATCCCCGGCGGTAGATCTTACCACCAAGAGCGTTGTGGAGTTTCGATACTCGCGCTATATCACCGACAATGAATGTAGTCGCAGTGTCGATAATGGCGTGAACATTGTTCAGAGTTATTTCTGCCTTCCCCTTCCCTTGAATGCTCTCAATCTTCACTTGCCAGTAAGCCTGGATAAGCAATATCAATCGACATTCAGCTCATAGCCTGAGTATTTGAATATTCACTGTGACACACTTGCAGCGTTAGATAGATGTAGACAAAATCATCCTTATACAGGTCCCGATTCGCTCCACCAATGTATAACTCGCCTCCTGTGGAACTAAGGTTGAGTGAAAACATCTTATCGGTGATCTTTTTCTGGTCGACGAGGGTTTCAAATACAGGGGAGGCAGAGTAAGCGGAGAGAGACGGAAAAGCCAATCCCAATATGCCATCTGGAGGAAACTTGTCCCTACTAAACCGAGAAGAGTATCTCGATGCTGCACAGAGGGTCTGAGTGTCTGCCTGCTGGGCCATCAGAGTAGATCAATGCGATTATGAACGGCCGTAAGGAACATACTGTGAAGCCTGCAATGGTCACGTTATCGGTGTACTGGCCGCCTAGGACCGTAGATTTATCTGCATATCTCATATTGCAGGCCGCAGGACTTCCACTGCCTACTGGACGGGCATTTTCAGATTTTGTCGGATCCCAGCGACTGTGGCCATCACAGTTCAAATCGCACGCGACTCCAGGCAGAACGAGATCTCTGAGTCAGGTTGGATGTAAGAACTTCATTTGATTTATAGAAAAATACACGCACGCAGAACCAGTGTCAAGAACAACTATAAGGAAAATTGGGATGAAATTGGATGAGAAGCGCAAAGAATGCATACCAGAAAATGACTTCGGAGGAGTACCAACTGTAATCGACCCATACCAAAACTTCCTTGTTTGAGTTGTTGACAAGGCAATGCGATTTTGGGGCTCTCGGATAATACTATCACCAATAGCAAAGGGATACCTGGTCCCCATGTTTTGTTCATAATTTCCCAGGCCACGAGCAATTTTACTATAACCGAGTGGTGGCTGAGTCGGATGGAATAAAAGGAATCGTCATAGAACTTACTCCATGACATATTCAACATGAGCATCTAGCACGTCGAAATCAACACTGTCTGGGGCGTTTAGTAATGAAGAGTGTTTGGTAAGGGGAATAGCCATTCCATGGCTTCTCTGTTCAGACGAAAGTATCGCAATGACAGATACGCCGGCCAAAGCAGCTGTGAACAGAATTATGAACATGGGGGATCGCGAAACAACCTTCACTGTCACACTCGTCTCAGTATATACTGTACCTTCATTGTCTCCGCAGACTCATCATGGAGTCTGATCGGATAACGGGTACGGGTACCCCACATTGCGCCGCAATATATACTTATTACTCACTTGCGTAGATTGCATCTCATCTGAGTCTTTGCATGATCTTATTAAAAATTCGTTACTCCACCATTCTTCTCTTTCTCGCTATGGGATTATGACTGTGAAATGATATTTTTAAGTCCCGGAAGTGGCTTAAGTGTCAACGATCTACTGACTGCCTGTGTAATAGAAAGACACGAGAAACACCTCCGTTCGGTGGACATTTCCCGTGATGTTCCGACAGAAAATCATGTTACTATCACTGTAAATCCATATTGTAAATGTCATTTTGATGATCAACATACCATACCCGGCATCATCTGCGGCCATTGGCCCGTTGACAATTCTTGAATACAACCAAGTTTTAAATTTTCCTAATGGAACCTGCATCAATTCGACTATCAGCTGACTTGACAAATAATAAAAAAAGACAAATGGTATAGTGGCACTGTAGAGAATCTGCCAACTATTTTACAACAAAAAAATGCAAAACATCATTACAATCTCACCAAAGGGCTAGAGTTAGATGACAGAAAGAAAGAGGAGGAAGGTCACGGGACTCTTTGGGCCAAATGATCAGAATTTCTAAGAAATCGTGAGAATTATGCAGCCTTTGACTGGACGGGGTCATATATTACTGCCAGCCCGTGTAACGCCATCGTCGGACCTCATTTTACACGAGTCATCAACCAACTCATCCCTGGAATGGTCCCTCACTTCACCTCACATCAATGGGCCTTTACCCGTGTTTGTCCCGTGGCATCTCTATACGCGTATTACGGACACAACCTACAGCGAGAACGTGCCAAAATGGAAGTTCTGCGATGCTTTCCTGGTGACAGACTTCCTGGGGACTATTGCCTGGAAAATGGGCCTTATTCGCACTTAGTCATACTTGACGCGCATACTATGTCTTACAAAAAGTCCACCAAGGGGATAAGTACAAAGTGTGCCCAATGCATTTCTGCACAAATCCCCATTGTCACGAACTGACAAAGCTGAAATTAAGTCGAAAAAAAGGGTAAGGTCATCAAGCACAGAAAGTACAAGAATTACAAGTAAAACTGATAGAAAGACTTACGACTATACATAGTAACGTCGTGCGACTGGCGATCATCCGTAAAATACGGGGGAAGGTGAAAGAAGTGCTGAACATTAAAGAACAACTTGAACGGCAAGGTTCGCAAGGGTGAGCGGAAGTTGTGCAACGGACTATCTGCACGCCCGATCAGAGTAGCAATGATCTTGCATGAATTTTGAGGTCAATATGATTGATGCAAGGAGTGTGCGGCGGAGACCAAGAAGTGGGGATGCATGACAAGTGTCAGGTCACCCAGGTTGCTATCATAGTCGAAATCAACCTTGCCTTAGGATAACCGGTCATCATCCCATCCCACGGGAGACTTGGAAGAAAGACGGTGTTGCTTCTCCTTCTGGATGTGACCTGGAACCTCTGAGCGGAAAAGGACAAGGAAGTTGCTCACCGACGACAGTGAGAAGAAACTTTGATTTTTGAGAGTTTCGACTCACGGGATGGTCGAGAGAGCAGAGAGCAGAGAGAGAAGGTGAAGCGGAGGAAGGGAAGATAGGTAGGTGGATTGTGTAGTTATCGTCATGGTGTCGTCACAGTTTCAAGCAGTGTTGATGTGGAGTAATCGCAAGGACCCGACAAAAATTTAGTAAGTGTGAAAAAGTATTTGAACGACCGACACCCCGACTGACGACCTTCAAGTTCGTCGCGCCGCCCGCCACCTCCGACGTCTATTCATCTCGCTGTAATGATGCTGTCCCATGAAATGGCCATTCCATGGTCACCCTTCGCGAAATCAAGTTGTGGCTCAAGTCAGTCGGAAACGATTAGAAAATCGAAATAAGGTCTCCCTGTCTTTGCCATTAAAGCCATACTGAACTGTTTCCTAGTCTATCGCCTCTACGAAATCCGCCGAGGCGCAGTGTGCCGTGACTGCATACAAAGAATATGGTGTGGCGCGTTCCACTCACGAACTCGTACCCAGTCCTCTTGCGTTGTAGAAATCTCTGACCACACCCTCTAAGGCACCTGCCAAGATCTATGTTATCCTCGCCAAAGCACTAAGCGTGCTTGTGCTTAAGGGCTACGAGAGTGTCGTTGCGCTTGCGGCCGCTGTGGTATTTTTTCCTCGTAATTTCATTTGACGTCCTTTCCCATTAGGGTGCTTCCGTTTTCGTCTGCCCTTCCCCCAATCTTGACTGCTTTTTCATACTGGATAGTATGATGAATTGTAAGTTAACGTTTTCCACTCGTACTCATTAGGATATCTTAAGTAGGGTGGTGCGATATAATGGTTACACAAGTGAGACACTCGAGAAATCAAGTGGTCTTGGACCGCTCGTGCTAACCTGGACTCATCCTCCCGTAAACCTGCTGAGTAGAAGGGCCGCGACGACGAACATGGTGGGTGCATCGTGGTAACGATTCAAACTCGATTCTACTGTCTCAGTACTTTCAGTCGAACTACGTAGGCTATACATACTAGTAAAACCATGTTCTAAGTCATAAAAATGCCGAATAAAGCCAATACTAAATTGCTGATGACTTGTCATAAAGATGTTGAATATGAAGACTCAGAGTGACTATTTCGATTATAATAATGATACAAGGGAAGAACTTCACGAAATTAGGGGGACAAGAGCATCAAAATATACCCGTAACGATCAAGCGAGTTCTGCAAATCCGACCTGTTTGTTGCCATAATCAAACAAAGTATAAACGTTCTGCAGGAAAACCCCTCCGATAGTCCAGAATTCTAGAAAAGGACGTGAGTTAAAAGGCATGCTGCGCTCCAAAGAAATAGACGAATGCGAGTAAGACTTGCCTGAAGCATCGGAATCTATACCGACAATACCACTGTGACAGTGGCGTTTGTTATCTTCAACCAATCCAACATTATGAGTTGACCCAGCGATTTGGAATGATTTGCCGTTGAAGGTGATGCTCAGGTCCGGAAAAAAATTGCAAGGATCTGTTGGTTATTGTGAGTTAAACAGAACATCGAATAGAATCAAAACCTACAAGTATAATGACCGCGTGAGTGCTTAGTGCCACCGAGAGCACGGTGCAGTTCCGCTATTCGTGATTCATCACCAACAATGCCAGTGGCACCCGTATCAATAATGGCATCAATCTTGCTCAGGCCCGGGATTGCTTCCCCCTTTCCCTGAATACTCTCTACTTCTACTTGCCAATAGGCCTAGATGTATACATAGTTTGAATAAATAATCCATGTCCATAGCATTGTACCTACCTGTATTGTCACAGGAGTATACACAAAGTCATCTTTATAGCGATTGCGGTTCACCCCACCAATGTATAACTCGCCTCCAGTATGGGTGAGGTAAAAAGAAAATACTTCTTTTGTTACCTTTTTCTCATCGACGAGGCTTTCAAACACGGGAATGGTCGCAAAATTGGAGAGGGACGAGAAAGCCATTCCCATCACGCCGTCTGCAGAAAAATTATCAATGTTGAGTTCAGAAGAGTATTTTGTCGCAGCACAGATGGTCTGAGCCTCCGCCTACTTGGTTGTCAGAGTGATTAAACATATGAACCACACAGAAAATACCGTGAATCCCGCAATGGTCACATTATCAATGTATTGGTCACCTGTGACTCTGGACCCATCTGCATATTTAGATCCGCAGTCTTTGCCCACGCGAAGTGCAAATTTTGACTTGTCCGGATTCCATCGGGCATGCCCCTCGCAGCTGGCATCACATCTAGCTGCTGGCAGAATGAGATCTCTACCAAGGTCAAGTTCAACGCGTGAGTCGTGCCTTGAGAATAAAATAAAATAAAATACACACGAAGAGCCGGTGTCAAAGTCGACTGCAAGAATGACCAGGATAAGTTGTCTGACGATCACAAATAAAAACACACCAGTAAAAGACTTCGGAGTGGTACCAACAGTAATAGAGCCATACCAGAACTCCTTCTTTTGCGTTAACAGGGGAAGACCGACTCCACGTTTTCGAATACCATGACTACTATTCCCACTAGCAGCAGGATGTCTGGCACCTGTGTTTGCCTCATAATTGTCGAGGCCATGAGCAATCCTGCTATAAATGACAGGTGAGTTGGATGGGATGCAATGGAATGATAGAACATACTCAACTACGTGTTTAACATGTGCATTGAACGCATCCAAGTTGACACTGTTATCAGCATTCAACAATGAAGAGCGTCTGGTAAGGGAAACAGCCACCCCGTCGTTGTTCTGTTCAGATGGACTTATTGTAACAGCACTGGACATCCAGGACAAGACGACGATGGGCATTGCGACTGTGCAATACATCACCACTAGGCTGGAGTAGCTGAACATCTTTGGATCAGTGGAAATAGTTTACTAAAAACTCGCCTCAAGATGCACTTTTATTGGCTATGTATGAACTTGCACCGTGCATAATGTGATTGTAACATCAGATCATGATTTAATTGATAAGCAAGCAAGCAATCGTCAAATGTAATAAAGACATGGGCGCAGTCGTGCACATGGATTTGGCACCACTGGTCCAAGAGTAATGGATACTCACAAACAAATAAGCATCCAAGATCCGTTAGCACTTCATCAGGAAACTTTGCAAACTCTACATAGCACTATGTAGCACTACGTAGTCTACATAGTTGTGGTAGTCCTGTAGGCTTCCTCAGCATTTTTGGGACATATATAGTAGCGGGTGTTACTATATAGTACTACGTATCACAACATAGATGCCCCTCAGATACATCATTCTACTGTAGTATTCCCCATATTCACTACAAGTTACTATGTAGTACAGTGTACAATGACTTATTAGTTAGGTCTCTTACATAGCACATATATTCAGTCATATGAACACTGTCAAACAACGGTAGTATTGTTGGAGACACTACTACTACTTTCGGAGGGTATTCTATCTAAACAATGGAGCCCCCAGCCTGATCCAATTGGTAGTCACGGATGGCGTTCCTGAAGACACGGCTTGGGAGCATTGTGTACTTCGCTTTGGGGGTACTGCCAATTGGAACACCCGCATTGACACTGCCACGTTGAATATTAACACCTGTCACTGATGTGGACGACGTACTTACCATCCATTATCATAGACTCCCTGTAAGAGCTTATCGAGTAATTTGAATTCAGCCGTCTCTTTGCGGAATTGCTCGAGTGTCGCCATGTGATTGTCGTAGATTGGTAAATAGTCATCCTCAGTGAAGCTAATGTTAGCACGGATGCCCTGTGCCCACTCGTCGATGGCACATTGGATCTGATTCGTAACAGTGAGTAATATGTAGACAATGATACTGAACACTTACCGCTGTCACCGCGAGCACGAAACCAGCACGAGGGAACGGACGGTAGTAACGAGCCCATTTGATACCTTCATCTTGCTTATTCTTGAATAGAACCTCGTTGATGACACGTTGAATGGCAGCCTGGCCATAAGGACCACTATGCTCATCAATTGTCGCACCACGAGTCTAAACGTGTAAGTTAGTAACTAGTGTGCAACCCAATAAACTGCCAGTGGCACTAACCCGGAAGGTAAACGCAGCATCCGTCAAAAGCGTATGGACGAGCGCTCAGTTCTTCTCAATGATTGTTGCATCAGCGCTAGCTTCGAATGCAAACGCACCCTCCACCACAGATCGGGCCTTGGTCTTGAACTGTCCACGGAGGTGTGTGCCACGTTGAGTAATCTAAAGAAATCACTATTTTATCCTTCGCTCAATGCTTATTACTCACCAGCTGGGAAACTCTAGAATCGAGGGCGACTAGGCGGATGGCATGTTGAGTGCATGCTAAGGTCCATGCACCTTTCGCCCATTCACATTCCTGCTCAGGCGTTGGGTAAGGATTCTCGGTAAGTAATAATGCACGATAAACTTCAATCGCTGTCTTGATGACTGGGATGAAGTCCTTGCTATAATCAGATGTGCGGGGGCGGTCTTTGCTCACTACATTGGGTTTCCTGGCACTCAGAGCAGGGGCCTTATCCTGCCTAGCTTTCTGGGCCACGGCGATGGATTTGCTTTCCTGAGGCTCATCATCGTCACTCGGAAACGCCATGCTGTGAGCACGCTTCTTGAAGACCGTCCCGTCATCTGTGTCCACATCTTCTGCCATCTCGCTAGGGGGCTCGACTGAGGATCTCAAAGACGGCATTGAAGGAGCACGCGAGCTGTTTTCCATTTCATCAACGTCTAGGTCGGTATCATCCAGTTCTCTGATGCATGTAATACATTAGCAACTACTACATAATGAATGAATACACTTACTGATCAGAAACAGCTTCTCGTTGGCGTTTCAGCAAGCCTGCCTTCAAGATATTCAAGTCCTCACGTTTGTCGCTCGGGACCAACACATAGGCATGGTTCACCTTTGGCCCTCCGCTAACCTTACCCATGATAGGCGGAACACTGCCCTTGCGTGCCACCAGTTGGGACGCTAAAAGCGTCTGAGTGCGAACAAGGGGATTTCCAACCGACCTGGAAGAGAACTGTACGGAACCAATCAATCTTCAACAGCAAGATAAATACAAAAGGGTCTTACTGCACTGTCCGCAGCCAGTTGGACATCACCACGGTCTGCGTTGTGAGTGGACGTGTTGCGTTCCACTCCTTGGGCAGCCTTGGCAACCTGCTCACGTCGGAGGGAGCGTTCGACACGGCGTTTGGCCTTCTCAGTGACTTCCTTTTCGGCCATTAACTTATCTTGTTCTCTTTCCTCTGTCACAAGAGTCAGTCTGAGTAACAAGAATAGACAAATTTTACCTAGCAACGCCTGAACTTTCTCGCTAGGGCGAGAGACTCGGCCAGAACGTGTGGCATCATTCGCGTGAGCAAACGACATGTCGTCAAGAACTCTAGGCATTAGATTTGATAGTCAGAGATGAGATGGGTTACTGTGTTTTGGGAGCGATGGAGAGCCACGGCTGAACAAGTTAGGCTTATATAGACACACGGCTTGTTGTGGGGGCTTTGGTTGGTTAGCAGTCTACAATGTCCACGCCATTGCACATGCTGTGGGCTTGGGGTTGCGGGTATTGATACTGGGATCATATGGTGGACGAAAAAAAAAGAGTAAGCACTCACCTAACGAAACACGCCACATTGCCCGAATAGGTGGTTAGACCCGGTATGTGGCGTACCCGGTCAGCGCAGCACATGGAGCCAACTGTAGCGCCAGTAGGCTAGAAGAGTTAGATCAATACGTGGTAGCAAATGATTGGAACGGCACAACAAAGTTGCAGGGACGTACACAAGGTTAAGGTCGAGCATACTCGCTGTTGCATTTCTTGACGAGAGTGAATGCCCTAGAAGAGTCAGATTAGTCTGCAGTAGCAGATGGTTGGCAGGGACGTACACAAGGTTGAGGTTGAGTAAGTGCTCACCTCATCTCGACCAAATTTCCTCCAAGTTGGCCAACGTCGTGACTCCTCTTTGAAACTTTTCATTTGCACGAGATGCCTGCTGTCAGACCTTCCTGTGGACATTGTGGACGTACTTTTCCTACTGCCAGTGGGGTGCGGCGGCATGTTGCACACTCGCGAAGATGTCACAATCATTGGCAAGACCAATTATTGCAACCTACCACTGGGGAAGCAGCTGAGGCTCTCTTCCACGGCAATCAGGGTGGCCTGGCAGTGAGTAACGATGACAGGATGAACTGGGATTGGAGAGATGAAGATGCACCACCATATGAAGGTCAAAAACCTGAAGAGGACGAGACAATAAGCCGTTACGCACAACCTTTTGACGAGAAGCGCGCTGCGGATATCCTTGGGACTGCCGAGACAAGCTTTGATAAAATGAAAGCTGATCAGGAAGCCACTGGACAAGGGGACTACGCACCATTTGTAGATGAGGAGGAATGGAAGTTAGCAGATTGGCTCATCAACAATGCAAACCAACGAGCGACAGACCAATTCTTGAAGCTGCCTATTGTAAGTACAAATTACAACAAATCCGTAGCAAGAGCTTACTCACTGAAACAGACAAGGAAACGGACTCAGCCGAGCTATTGCAACAATAAGACGTTCCTAAAATATGTCGATCAGCTTCCTACAGGACCTGAATGGAGGTGTGAACTCATTAGAGCTCGTGGAGATGCCGCAGGAACAGGTGACGGCGACGAAAGTGATTCAGAGGCCGAAGAACTGGAGCTATGGATAAGAGACCCTGTGGCTTGCGTACAAGAACTCATTGGCAACCCCGCCTTTCATGGAGAAATCGCATACGCACCAGAGAAGGTGTACACAGGTATCGACGGACGCACTCGCTGCTATGATGAGATGTGGACCGGTGACTGGTGGTGGGAAATGCAGGTAAGTTCAAGTTTAAAGGGAATCAAACGTACTTAACGCTTGAAAGCGTCGATTACCAGAAGGTGCAACAATAGCACCTGTGATTCTGGCGTCTGATAAAACGCAGCTGTCCCGTTTCAAAGGGGATAAAAACGCTTGGCCTGTGTATCTGACTATAGGGAATATTTCGAAACATGTGCACCGTCAGCCGTCTCGCCATGGTTCAATATTGATGAGCCCATGGAGTCAGATTATCGCGATATGAACGGCCACCCCGCAGTGCAATTATCTCGATATCAACGGGCTGCCCCGGGGCGGCCCGAAAAGAACAAACGAGGACATGTAGATTGGTCGAGCGGGCCGGTGAAATGACATTTCCGAGCTGGACGAGTGGGCCTGGAGAAATGCGAGAAATGCGAGAAATATCAGATATGTTAGAGTGTGTCGGCCGGCAGGGGATTTCAGTCATTGGAGGACAGGCCCACCTGGTTATCGGGCAACCTAGGGCGGGCCTGGCAGGAAATATGGGGGATTATCAAACTGGTTGGACGGGCCGACACAGAGTGATTCCTTCTGATCCGACTTTGTCGCGCTGGCCTGGATGAGATTTCTGCCTTCAGAGGACGGGCCCGCAGGCGGGTTATCCAGAGAGTCAAGGGTGGGCCAGGAGGGAACAATGGCATATCATCAAATCCGGTGGGAAGGGCCCGCATGAGTGAGCGTTGATGATCAGCCTTTCTCGCACCGGCGCGCGGGGGATTTCAGCCTCCAGAGGACGGGCCCATCAAGTCATCGGGTATTCAAGGGCAGGCAACGGGGGACGTTTGAAGATCATCAACGCCAGTTGGAAGGGCCCACATGAGTGAGTACTGATGGACAGCTTTTGTTGCGCCGGCCCGCAGGGATTTTCAGCCATCAGAGGACGGGCCCGCCGAGGTATCGGATATTCAAGGACAGGCCAGGGGAGAACGTCTTAAGATCATCCATGCCAGTTGGAAGGGCCCGCGTGATTGAGCCCTGCTGATCCGTCTTTCATCAGCAAACTGGCCCTAGGCTATACAGAGCTGTGTAGAATTTCACAGCACCCCAGATCCTACAGCAAGGTACCTACTAATAAAGAGTTCCACAGAAATGCACAGGAATGTACATCTTGACTGAGT
>JBBPTK010000298.1:0-18376 GCA_038094135.1 Spongiforma cf. squarepantsii | reverse complement strand
ACCTCATTTCAAATATTCTTTATATAGATGATGAGATATTATTCCTATTGGATACTATCTTCATCATGGGCACAGGGTTATTCCAACCCTTGACCCTATACATACAAGTACAAACATACTCCTGTAGCATATAAGGACAGGACTTCGTCCTGTTATAATAACGAATTCTCTACGAGTTTCCCCGCTCTACTCAGACCAAATAAATCTTCACTATTAGTCTTACCAAGACTATAAAGAGTTCGTTCCTACCCTTGTGTTCATATCAAGCTCCTAAACCAGGTCAGTATTCTTCATAGAATACTATTTCCTTTTTCCTTTCCTGTGCTAGAGAAGTTGATCCCTTGAGGGTTATTCCCTCATTGGTTCATATAACTTCTTTACAGATGGATGTGTGAGAGATGATCTCAAGCTTCCTTACTTTGGATTTGGAAGATGGTGAGAGCTTAATTGGCACATCAATGGTAGATTGCTGACTACATCATCTAGAGGGTGTTCTGGACAACACGTTGCATCCAGGCAAGTCTATCCTGTTTTTGATTGAGGAAACATTTGTACTGACTACATACCTTTCTAGATCAATTCATATCAACGTCCTCTTTGTCCTTTGGTCGTTCTGTATTTCCGTAGATGAGTCCAAGCCGTTTGATGACCTGGTGTTCTTGCATGCACCCACAGATGCGAATCCTATTGCCATGCACTTTGAACCTTGGATTCCGCAGGAGACATTGAAAATGATGTTGGAGGAATACGTCGGAGCATAGGTTGCACCCTCTAACATGGTTCAATTCCTTGTTTGACTGTTGTTGTCTCTCCGAAGATGAACATACCTGTACATATATACGAAACCTGTAAATATCATACTCAACTCTTGTGAATTGTATTGACATCTGGCAGCCTTCGATCAAAACAGCATGCTGATGGCTACCAGTAAACCATAGGCTTCTGTGGTTTTTCTGTGTTTATTCGTTGTGGTCACAACAGTTTTATCGAAATGGAAACCGACCAAACTATATAATAGTGTTTTCATTCAACTGTTGCGGTAACAACTGCAGACTTTGAATCTCCAAATTAACTGTTGGTCTTGAAAGAGTCATAATGGACAAATTTCGATTACTATCTGAAAGACTGGAGTAGCAGAGTATGTCATTGACCATATACCACCATAATTGAATCAAGTACAGTATGATATCTGCTGCCAACTTTAGATCATCTATACAGATATACTACTATGTACATCAAGCCATGCATTATCAAGAAGTGACCTATGCATCTGTCAATTGACCACAACCCTCATCCAGTTTTCTTCCCATGCTATGAACTTGAAGGAGCTGCATGACGGTGGTGGGCACTTGGTTGACCATGTCCTATTACTTGCGACCCCTGATACAATCCAATCCGGTGACACACTTGATATGCTACCACATCTGCTTCAGACATGATGAAAGTCACATTTTACAAACTTATCTATCTATTCCAAACACCCAGCCTTCCCTCACACCAAATTTCTTGACAAGGATGCACTCCGAGCTGTCAGAATTGTGAGACCCTCAATCGATCTAAGTGGTGTGGCCCAATTTCTACTGTGAGAATGGCAGTGTTGAGCCTGGTCAACCAATCATGCTGTGAACGAACTTACCACATCAACTGAGTACTCCAGACCTACAAAGCACAGACCCTTTCGAGTCCTTTCTGCCTTCACTTGAGCTCCGTCAAGAACTGTCAAGCAAAAGAGAGACCAGATGATCCTTCCATGCACATCATTCAAAATGTGAAGTTACCTTGTGGTGGGCACAACATGCTGATGAGTATCTTCTGACTGGCTGAGGTCAAAAACTCGGCAGGAACATCATCAAGGGTAAATGTCAGATGGAACAGGTGACCACTACAAACGCTAGCATATTGCCCAACATTCATGTCTGAGTGGCCCCGGCCCTAGCCAGGGGGCTCTAAAGCCCTTACATGACACAGAGATAGAATGGATGTGAGCTCAGAGGGATGAGAGCAAAGGGAAAGAAGAGGGTGCTCATATACTGTAGCACTAGTGCAAAGGCAGGAGAACGGCAGCGAGCCTGGCGGGAGGTGTGTTGGGTCCCATATTCAAATGCTAGGTCTTTCTCCTTTATACCCAAGGGTGCACAGACCAGGTGCCTGTGAGAGTCAAATTCAAGGCATCCTTGAGATGTCATCATTGGGATTGGAATGGTGTCGGGGAAAAAGTAAGTAGCAGGATGGGTGTGTATCAATGGCTTTGGAAGAAATCATTGGCATTTTTGGGGGGCATGCATGGGTGTTGTCATTATCGTGTCACATCCATTGTGCCATTATATATGGTCGCGTGCATTGCGTGTCAAGACATTTGAGGTGACTGTGGCAACAAGGTTGAAGGTGACGCCACACCATGACATGAAGTTATGATGGAAGACTGTAATACCCAGACCCACAACATGGACACCACAGCGACCCACAGGCATGTCTACAACACACATGCACATGGTGCCACTCTCACGTTCCTCCCTTTGCTCCACTCCATGCTCAGCTGGGCGACCCAGTATCTATCATCTGACACTTGAGCGTCATTTTCAAGGATGAGCAAGTCAGAAAACATGCTAGTGTGAGCTCTAGGACCATGGAGAACATGCAGACAGGTTTGGAAGAAGTCAGCAGAGAGGAGAACAATGTGGTGAGCCATGTTGTCACCTTTCTATCCTGATGTCACAGCTTGTCTTGGTCGTCGTTCCAGGATCGCATAGTTGGTTCATGAGAATAAGGATGACATGACACGAGTTGATGATCTCACCCGGTACATTGACTCTCGAAGCACATGTATTGTTGATGCACGGAAATATTGTTGCAGACGACTGGTTTTCACTTGCCATGCTACATGATCCAAGCAACCTGATCCCCTGTGATCACTGTACTCCAGAGCAAGGTGACTCTCTGGTTGAATTGAGTACTTGTGAATATACTATACTCAAGTTTCGGGTCTTGCCATTGGTACAAACAATGGAGGAACACCAGAAAGGGTACTATGGAGAACACTGCAGAATATAGTTACTAGCTACACTACCAAAATGTAACCAACATATCTGTTAATTGACTGCAACCCTCATCCAGCCTTTGCTTCATGCAGTAATAATGAAGTAACCACATGACGGTGGTGGGCACTTGGCTGGCTGTGTCCCCTTGCTACTCTATTCCCAACAGAGACGAGCTTATAAAGGTGAAAGAACCGTGATTTGCAAACCTACAACATAGTTCTGGTAAACATCCGGCCTGAGCAAGGGCCTGAAAAACCATTTATGAGACAACATCAACAAAGTAATCTTGTTTCAGACCTCACCATACACTTGATTGGATGCATCTTAAATTCATAGCTCACAATCCAGATCATAGATGCCATGCTGCAGCTCCAGTGCCAGCTCCAGTCCTTACATCTTGACCAAGAGATCAACAATAAGCAGAATAAGAATGACAATTTGATTTGTGGTGGCTGGGGAGTAACGAGCTACATCAGCAAACTAACTCACCACTGGACAGAACTGGACAGAACTGGCTACTATGACATAGTTGACAGAAAGCTCTAGCAAGGTTCCCAATTGGCTAGAACTGGACAGTGACCCATAGACTGGACCAGTCCTCCCCAGACTGGACCTGGCTGGGAACAATGACTCATTACTGGGGCAACAGTAGACCACTCCAGTACCAGACAGTCAACCAAAGTTGTAACAACAGAAAGGGATCGTGTTGTCACACAGTAGATAGAGAAGAGTCGAGAATAATAACCAGAGTAAAGCCTGATAAAATTCGACTGAGGGTGCGGGATACAAACGACGGCCTTATATACTATTTCTGCCCTTCAGGCCAGCTCGACTGAGCTCGGCAGTCCTAGTTCTCTAAGCCCTTCCTTTTATGGCAACCACTCCGTTACATCCCCCCCTCCTGATGGGCCCAACCCATCATTAACTTCCAATATGTCCTGTCCTCCCAAGATTACACCACTAGTCCCATCTAATGCTTCCAAGGCCCCCAGTGTAGCGTCAACACCATAGGCTGCAATATAGTTGTGCAGCAAGGAGCCAGGGATCTTGAGATCTCCCATCACGATGTCTTCGGTTTGCTGAACAGGTTCAGCGGTGGATGATGGCTGAGAGGGAAGTGGTGGAGGCGCAAGGTTAGGCTCAGGAGCACTAACAACTGGAGCTGCCGCAAGGCCGTGTCCGACAGCTACGTCAGCTATAGTGATGTCAGTGTCATCCGAGAGTACGGCTGAGCTTTCAGCAAGGGTCGTCAGGGCGTGCATGACGTCCGCTGCCATCAAAGCTAAGTGATCCTCCTGACTCGCCATACCCTCTCCCAGAGTGTTGGTCTTCTTTGACTTCTTATTCTTATTCTTTTTCTTCTTTGTCTGCTTCTTCGGCTTCTTGAGGACAGGCGGAGGCAGAGGAACGCTTTGGATGGATGGAGGCGCTTGCTTGTCAGGGTCTCCAGATCCTCTGTATTGATCCAATAGTTGCTGCTTTTGGCTGGCGATAGCGTCCTTGAGCGCCCAATCTTGATGATGATGTTCGTCCTGGTGTAGCTTGTCCAAGACGTAAGCACGAGTCAACCTAGCATTGACCTGGTCAGGGTCGCTATCCAAGCTAACGCGGTCTCCATAGAAGAAAGCCAGGCTAGGCTGGTGAGCGTTGATCTGGGCCGACCGGCCATCTTGAATAGTGGCGAGAGCAAAGTTGTGAAGTTTGTTCGAGTTGAAGGCGGAGGCAAAGGCATCGTAGCCTAAGGGTTTAGCAGGTAAGAACTGCTCGTATACCTGAAGACAGATCTGAGAGCTATACTCCAGGATCTCCTCAAGGTGCTCCTTCCGAACAGTGAAGACCTCGCCTCCATTATATCAATCCATGATGTGGATGTCGTCCTTGACCCGACGGAAATTTTGGAGTCTGGTAATGCCGTCCTTCTCTGGCACAGCAGAGTTTTGAGTGTGGTGAGCAGGCATGAATTTTGGACAAGAACGACGTCGAGTTGTCCATAAACGACGAACTTAGCAACTTCCATTAAATACTTGTGGATTGTCCTCAGGGGGTTTTCCTGTTCCTTGCAGTAAGTCCTCAATTCGGACGGCATTATGAAGATCCAAGTATTCATTTAGGCACCACAATCCACGTATTTGGTAGAACGGCAACCAAGTGACATCACCTGACGTCCACCTTACTTGAAACACGGATGATTGACCCGCTCCTTGGTGTGTAATTATCGTCTCCGCGATCCATTTTGGGTCGTCATAGGTCTGTTCAGGCTCGACAAGGTGATGCTCTAGCCTTCCAGGGAATAGCTGATCATCATTCGGACAGTGAATTCGCAACAACGACGTGTGAAACACGGGGTGAACTCCTCACTGTTTCATTTGACTCAGTAGGTCGATTTTGAACGAATTGTTCCGATAATCATTGATGATTTGATAGGGTCTGATGAACTTTGGCGATAGCTTTCGTGCATGTCCCTTTGGTAAGGACATATTCTTAGTCAAAAGGTAAACCAAGTCATCGACCTTGAATGGGCAAGGTTGACGCTTTCTATTAGCCAAGCGGGTTTGTTTCACTCTAGCAGCTAATATTGTGTCATGAGCTGCCATCACGGCTGCTTTCATTTTGTGTGCAAAGACCTGAACGCTCGGGTACTTGTCCTTCCTAACTCCACTCCATACGAAGGTATGGGGGATCCAACCGTAGTTGAGGAAGAATGGTGCGTACCCAGTCGTTTCCAATCGTGACAAGTTCACTGCGAATTCTATTCCAGGTAATCGGCTCACCCAGTCTTGCTGATCTGGCGAGATGGTGGCTCACAGCAACTGTCCAATCATACGGTTCGCTCGTTCAGTTGCCCCATCCGTCTGAGGATGGTATGCACTTGACATTTTGGTGTCAATACCGGTGAGTTGATTCAATCATTTCCAAAACGTGCTCGTGAACAGCACATCATGATCACTTACAATTGACTCAGGTAACCCATGCAATTTGTATACTTCCGCGAACACAAGTTCGGCAACCTCTCGGGCTGTGTAATTGGTTCGACTAGGAACCAAATGCACCATTCCAGTAAGTAGATCAATTACGGTTGTGATCAAGTTGAACTTGCCGTCCCGATTCATAGACAGTGGCAATGGTCCAACGAAGTTGATTCCGATTACCTGCCAAGCCTGAGGTTGTTTTGGGACGTCCAACAGAGTAAGTAAGCCATACGGCTTCTGATTCGTAGATTTGCTTTGCTTACAAATGGAGCAGGATTCGCAGAATGTTTGAATGTTCTGGACGATATCCTTCCACCATACGTAGTTCCGCAGGTAAGCTGTCGTTTTAGCTGCACCGAGATGTGCTAATAACAAATGCGCTTGTTTGATAAGCTGTTCTCTAATCGATCAGCCATCGATCACGAGATTCGGTATACACATGACCTCAAGTTTTCCACCATTGCGCAAGAACAAGAATCCATCACAAAGGGCAAAGTTCTTATAATGGATAGGTTTCTCGAGCACGAGATGAAAGAATGGGTCCGATTGATACCGATTATGCACATGTGACAGCAGACGGTCAGAATCCAAGACCTCGAGTGAGTCACGCAAAGCGGGAGCAACTGGTACGTCCTTGATATTGGATGTATCAAGCAAAAATGGCAGGGTAAAGGGCTCTTTGACAGGTTCTTTGACAGGGTCAACAGGTCCTGTATCCCCCCCTCCTGGCTGTTCATGTGGTCCGTGAAGGACAAACCAGTCTTTCACATGCCGAGCGAACTCGGCTGAAGTTTCTGAACGCCCGATGCGAGCAGACAGCATGTGGGTAGACTCCGGTTATGAGCCAGCCTCTCGAGCTGGTTGTTCCTGGTCTGATCGTCACGCAGTACCTGACTTACGCAGCTGTGAAGGCCGGGGAGCGGAAGACGGTAATGGAACAACCTCCCACAGGGCACGACGAGTGTCCTTGGCTGCCAAACAAGTACTCCGACGAGGAGGCAACGATCCGGATGCCTCCAGACCCACATGTACGGGCATGGTAATGAGACCAGCCAAAGGTGGAGAAGGCAAATCACTTGCCAAGGATACGTACTCGGAAGGTGCACGAACAGTCTCAGGAGCATCGGCCGAGTAGAGTCGGGACAATGCATCAGGGAGTAAGTTCTGTACACCCGGTACATAGTGTATTTCAAAATCAAATTCACCTAGTTTCTCCAACCAACGAGCCTGGTGCCCCGTAAGATTGCGTTGTTGGTAGAGATGAATTAATCCCTTATGATCGGTAAGCCAGATAAAACGCACACCCTGCAGGATGTCGTGGTATCGCAGCATTCCTTCAACACCAGCAAGCATTTCTTGCTCGTGCACGGCATAGTTTTGCTGGGTAGTGGTAAGTTTAGCACTGAAAAAAGCAACGATTCGAGCTGATTTCCAGTCATCACCTTGTGCGATTACAGCCGCGACACCACTAATGCAGGCGTCGGTCATAAACCATAATGGTTTAGCTTTGGGCCCATAGGTTAATGGTACTCGATGATGCCCTGCGCACAATTGAACAAAGTGTTTAACTTGTTCAAATGCATGTTGTTCGGTTGACGTCCAACGGAATGGAACAGTATCGCCAGTGACTGCTGACAATACTCCCATAGGGACGCACACTTTGTGAATATCATCTGCGAGATAACCTGCCACACCAATAAAGCCCCGTAGTAAGTCCCGATTTGTCGGAACCTTCCAATTGACCACTTTGTCAACTTTGTCAGGGTCCATTCAAATACCATCATCATTGATGATACAACCCAGTACCTTCAATTCCCTACACAAGAAGTGAATCTTGGTCGAACTAAGGTATAGCTTTTCTTGCTTTAAAATGTTCAATATGATTCTGATATGCTCGATGTGTTTGTCGAGCATGTTAGAATAGACGATAATGTCATCCAGGTAGACTTCCATCCATATGCCAATGAACCCACTAAACAAGTGATTCATGAGGGCTTGGTACGTAGCAGGTGCATTGCAATCTCCAATCTGGATGATGACCGTGCTAACCATATTACCATCTGGAGTAGTAACCGTCGTGTGCTTGACATGCTTGGGCACAATCCGAATCTGCTCGTAAGCATCCTGTCCATCGATAATCGATCGATATTTGCCTTTACAGACTCGTCGAAGGATCCCATCGATGTCAGGCAGTGGGGAAGACAGTTTCCGAGTGTTCTGGTTATGAGCTCATAAGTCCACAACTGTTCTCAGTTTGTCCGTTCCCAGCTTTTTGATCAGAAGCATAGGGACAGTATTACCATTAGGCGTAACTTTCCAGCGTCCTGTTTTCAGGTAAGCATTCCGTTTCTCTACCCATTGAGGACATAATGCCTCAGGACATTGAGATGGTCACCAAGGATAGATCTTGTTCAGATTGATGAGAGGGATTGTATGATTTATCGCACGTAAAGGAGGTAAGTCAGTCTTGCTCGCTTTTGCGCATAATGGCTTTGCCATCTCATATAGTTGCTTCTGAACAGAATCAATCCGTTTGTCAAGAAGTTCTGACAATTGTGATTCCAAGACTGGGACCTGGTCTCCTTTAATCGGACAAGGTTTGTCTTGACCGATTACTACTCACGCATCGTTCAGTCCTAACATGACGCGATGCTGGAATAGGAACAGAGTGCCAAGAATCAAATCATAACTTTGTAAGTTCATGATGTCAAAGTATCATTCGCAATTGATTGTTTGGTACTGTATATTGACCTTTGTTCCATAGTTCACCTTAGATTGAGAACCTTGGACAGCCAATTGGACAGTAAGTGGTTTTGCCAACTCAATCCATTTAACATTCAATTGTTCAGCTAATGTAGAGGACATGAAATCCGCAAGGGATCCAGAATCGAGCAGCGCTCGAGCTGGGTATCCATTCATGTGAACGACTACAACGACTGGTTTAGGAATCAACCACTTGAAGTCCCGAGGTATGCCTGTATTGCGTTCCAAAGCAGGGTAAGTCCCTTGCTTGACCTGAACTGCATTAAGGCTTACATCAGGACTTTCGTCCAATCTGTCCCAATCTCGTAGTCCCCAATCGGATCTGGGGTCTTCCCAGTCCTCGGTATTCCAGAGAGGTCCTTGTTCTGCTGGGTCATACAGTGCGCCCCAGCTGGACTCGACATCGTCCAACTCTGGCTCGTCGATGTCTCCATACCATGCAGACTCATCCATCTCCAGGTCATAGTTGGCTCCGTAATCGGATTGATCATCCGAGATGGAAGTTAGGTCAGGTAAGTCATCATCACCATCCCAATCTGCTGACTCTGAGTACTCCAAAGCTGAGTCAAACAGCCAATGAGGTACACGACAATTGTCAAACTCGTTCTGTCGCTCGATTAATGTTCTAAGGACGACTTGGCAATACCAGTTCACCAAGTCAAATCATTCGAGCAAGATACGTTCTGGTGGCAGATCGATCCGAATCTCCAAGTGTCGGTCAACAAGCTCCAATTGGAATAGATTGGGTCTCGAAGTAAGTTCCACTGTTAGAACAAAGAACCGAATCGTATCAGGATCTGACACTGGTCCTGGTAACAGTCCGACACTAGCGGCTCTGTCAAGGACTCGAGTGATGTGTTCAACGAATGGTCGACCGATCCTCAACGAGAACCATCGACTGTCTCGAAGACTATCTGTTGAACCCACTCCTCTCATCAGTAAGTGATTCGCATACCATGCACTAGGTTGAAAATCACTGTTTATTAACAGTACAGTCTCAATTTCTACACCATTTTCAAGTTTGGTGTCCCACAAACAGTGATCACTGATCAAGTGGTGAGTGTCCGATATTCGATAGCAAACAAAGTGTTCTGGTGAATTAGGATCCATAGGAATGTGATTTCATTGGTTGCCAGGGAACGGGACTACTTCTCTTAGGGCCCATTCCAATTGTCGTGCCAACGGATCACCCATCTGAGTCGGTCGAGCCCCAAATTGATCGGGCTCGTCATCCAAGACTTGGTTATCAAACTGCAATAACGCTGCTCCAAGCGAGATGGAATCGATTCACTCAGTACTCTCAGCCAAGACCTCGAGGTGAGCAACATCTTCTCTGACTTGAATATTGAAGTTCTTTATTGTCCCAGGAGGTTGTTTCGATGTTCCGGCAACCTGACTCTTTGTCGGACAATTGTTCGACATATGTCCAGCACCTCCACACTCAAAGCACAACTTTTCAGCTACTTGCCAATCGTGCTCCTCCTTCGATAGACCAAACTTCTGGGTGAGTTTGTTTCCTGGTTTAGCCTTCTTGTGGCGTTTATTTCCTGACCCTTTTCCTCCCTCTCGTTTAGAGAACAATGCTCTTTTGGACAAGCCATTCGCTTTGTTCTGAGTCAGCAAGTCTTTGTCAGGTTTATTGTTTCGATCATTTCCTGAGGTTCCTTCGCCCTTGGACTGCTTACGCTTATCTCTAGGCTTAGATCCTCCAACAGAATACGCGATTTCGATGATTTCTGCAGCTGCGACAACATCGTGCAGCGAAGATCTCTCTGGGTTCAGTTTGTCTTTCCAAAGCTCGCTTTGGATGTACTGATTCAATCCGAACCATAGTTTCATCACTCTGTCTTGTTCACTAACCTCTCCAATCAAGTTCCAAAGCTTGTGCAACTCAGAGATGAACTCGCGAACGCTCTTATCATTCTGGTGAGTTCTCCTCAATTTGTCTCATTGCTTCATTCGAAAATTAATAGGAAAACAGTGATTAAACATTTCGACAAAGAAATCTCGAAGCCTCCACTGGTAAGGATTGTTCGATACCTCTTGAATGTAAAACTCATGTGCTTTATTATTCAAATAATGCGAAAGTATGAAAACGCGCTCTCCTTCCGGTACATGACCCGCCTCGACATAAGCTGTCCCTTTGGTTATGAACCAATGGAATGCTTGAGAATCAGGGGATCCGTCATACTTGGTAGGTGGAATGGGCTTTAGTTTCCCATAGCCCATTCTTCTAGAACGTTTCTTACTCTTTTTAGGTTGTCTCTGACCCTTCAATGTAAGGCGACACTTACGACAACAATCTCGACTTTGTCGTCGTCTTCTGGATCGAGAAGAACTTGACGAGGAACTCCTCGAACTCAAAGTCCTTGATGACGATGATCTTGAGCCAGAACTGCTCGACGAGTCTTCCGAGTCACTGGACGAGTCTTCAGAGCTCGAAGACAACGATGAGGACCTACTAGGTGAGCCTCCTCTTCATTTCTTATTGCTCCTCAGTGCTCGTCCCAGGTAGCTAGTCGGGGCTAGTTGCTCAACTGGCTTGAGTACGTGGTTAGACGATGCCCTCATCTTTCCCTTCTTACCTTTGAGCGCACGATCCACGAGCTGCTCGATCGGACTCTCATCCGCACAAGTCCTGGTACGTGATTTCTTTGTTTTGGTCATACTTGCTGAAATCGGGTCAGGTTCGACCTTCTTTCTGTGGCGATGGATACACCTTGACTTTGATCGATGTCGTCTCGACCTTCGATGCCGTCCACGATCATCCCAGTCACTGTCGCTGCTGGACTCTTTGCCAGAGTCATTGATCTTATTGGGTTCGTTATTTCCTTTACTCGCCCAATAGTTCAGTTCTTGAGCCTGAGCATCCGCGCTCATCTCTTCTTCAGGTAAGTCGATGTTTCTCCAGTTCCGTGGGTCAACACCTTTTCCTTTAGGTTGCGAGGGTCCTTCCTCGACGGACGACTCGGCGTCAGCAAGCATTGCTGCAAGCTTGATCTCACTGCGCCTTTGGATGCAATCATGTTCTTCGCTGGTCAAATTCTGCTCGGTGTTCCTTAGAACCACGTCCATCTCATCCTGCATCGTTCGGGCGACTACAATGGGCGATGCATCGACAGCTGATGTGCGCTGTCTTCTGTGGCACACCTCTGTCCAACCGTCGTTCCCCTTATTCACACTATTCCGACCACTCTCAAAGTGTCCAGGTAAGTGCAATGAATTGTTATTGTCATCTACTATGGCCAGTGAGGCTGATTCGACAATGACTAACAGTGGGTCTAGGCCTCGACCGGGTAGGTCTCGGCCTTGGACAATGCCCGCCTGATACAGGGAGCCCGCTCAAGAAACGACAACATCACGATAAGATTGTGTGTTGTTGTCTCTCAAGGGCGAGGGCCTTCGCCCGACGCTCGGCGAACCAAGGTCGGGCAAAGGGGAAAGTGTTGGTAAGGACAACTCACTGTTTGCACACCTTCTAGGAGATGCATTTTGGTTTTTTGTGCAAGCGGCAGTCTTCCGGAGTGAATACCGCATGCTGAAGGATTTGGAATTGTTTTTGGTAAGTGTTAATACGAAGTCTTCATAGGAAATGTTGATAATGTTGAAGACGACTTGCTGGACTTGCAGGATGGCCAATCCCTTGGGTTCTGGAGCGAGTCGACGTAGAAACGAGGTAAAAGAGTTTAAGGCTTTGTAAAGGTTAAAAAGATGTAACAACAGAAAGGAATTGTATTGTCACATAGTAGATAGAGAAGAGTCGAGAATAATAACTAGAGTAAAGCCTGATAAAATTCGACTGAGGGTGCGGGATACAAACAATGGCCTTATATACTATTTCTGCCCTTCAGGCCAGCTCGACTGAGCTCGGCAGTCCTAGTTCTCTAAGCCCTTCCTTTTATGGCAACCACTCCGTTACAAAAGTACTCAACAGTAAAATTTATTAATCAGGAACATGCCATCATTACAAATTTGCTAATTAGCTGAGATCAACATCAAGTCCACTCGCTGCTGCCCCAGACTCCACTGACATTGCACTACCATATCTGTAATTAGAAACCAAACACAATGACAGCTGAAAGAACACACCTTCCTTGACAGGCCCACTGCTCACGGAGCATTTTTGTCTTAGCACTGTGAACGGCACTCAAGTCACATTTGTCCATGAGGCCAAGGATATTAGTGTATACCGGGGAGTAGATACTGACCTTGAAGCTGACTTTGGCTTGGTGGGAAACGATCTTGTCGAGTATTACTTTGAGCTATTCATTAAAGCTTGTTAGCAGCATTACAATAAGACCGATAGCAGGAGGGACTAACGGCTGTTGCAGCTAATGCCACTGTTGTCCTTGGAACTGTACTCTCGAAAACCTCTGGAAATAACTTGCTGACGGACGTAGGACCGGTGTAAAAGAAATCGATGATGAGACCGGAGAGTGCTGGGTGTGCGAGATTATTGACATGCCCCTGGCGATGGTGTTAGCAGGCTACATATTGATGTAATTACATACCTCTTGATCGAAACCATCCCACAGGAACATACCACCACCTCCCAAGAGCTCCTTCGCAATTTGGACATTTTGTTCGTGGTGGTTTTCCGGATCCCATTGGTACTGCTGCATAACCCAAGTTCAAGCTTTCTTTCTCAGTGCTGATTGCCAGTTTCCAAGATCCTCCCACAACTATAAAGTGTGTCATCAGTGTGAAATATAGCAAAGTGTAGAGGACAGACTAATTGTGTGATGCTCGATGAATGTTGTGGCCACCAACCTGTATCATTTGAGTGAGCTTAAGCAATACTGAAATGCTAAGCCTACCTTCGGAAATGAGTAATCCCTGAGAACATCATTCAGCGATTGCTTCATCGACATATTCGATGGCCTTCAGATTGAAATTCAGATGTAGGGGAAACGTGTTGATTGAAGCGGTGTTGCAATGAGAGAATTGCTTTGCCCATTCAATGATGTCACGTGTGGGTGGATCATAGTAGTGAAGTTGCCATGGGTCTGAACCTGCCGTATCAGGGCCAACCAGTTGATTGTGTAAGACAGGTTGAGGCGTAGGCTGAGGGGCAGATGGATTATCCTGAGGAAGAGGCATGGTAGTGACCCAACCGTTATTCCTTCGCAGCATACTTACGGGTGACCCAGACAACTTGGGGGTTTGTCGACCAGAAGAGGGAGGGACACTACCAGGTGTGGAAGAACGGGCTCTGGCGACAGCTTGACTGCCATTACTCCCGGACGAGGCCTGCCAATGGTGGGCGGTGAGCAACTCCAAGTTACTCAGGAGGCGAGGGGGAGGGTTATGACCACGGTGTGCAGCAACAATGTCCTCCGCATCCATGTTACCTTAGTGAAGGATCAGTAACCATTCTTCGATGGCGAGGAACAACTTACTGAAGGAAGAAAGCCGTGAGTAAGCCCTTTGATGGTCAGCTGGAAAGTCAAGAATGGACAGAAATATTAACTGGGATCGGGGCATTGAAAGCGAGACATACTCTGGGATGGTTGTGTGCATTGTTTTGAGCTGACATCTTGTACATCATGAGGGAGGTCTTGCCAGTCCTGTGTGGGTGGGTCGTCGATGTCTGCATAGCCCTGTTGACTGTCTATCCAAGAAAGAAGTGAAAACCTCCTTGATCAATGAGGAGGAACATACCATTCGTTTCGCGAAGTGCTTGTTCCACAATCCGTTTGTCCTCGCTGGATGACACCTCGTCGATCTCCTGAAGGCTACCAAGGTCAGCAAGTTATGTAAGTCAATGGAAGTCCCACCTGATTTCCAACAAGAGGGGGGGCAGAACGTGTGTGACTACCTCCATCCAAGCTAAATGGCAGGCGATTCAACGAGGTAGTATGCGTCAATCCAGTGGTTGATCTGGAAACATCAGATTTAGCGTACTCGGGCCCTTCAGAATCCAGGGTTTGTGGAATTCTATTAGAAGACGCGCTGGAAATATGATGAGCAGAGGGGGGTGGTGATAATTGACCAGTCTGTGGAAGGTGCTGTTGCTGAACAGCCTGGGAATAGGTGCATCGCCCTGTGGAAGAACAGACTGAGGGCATGCGCAATGTCGGAACAGTAGAGGCACCTGATAAAGATCTTCCAGAAAATAGTGAAACGGGCGGCGTGGAGGTCCGGGACAAAGCCACGGAATTGACGTTGTCGAACCGTTTGCGAGGGGGTGCTTGAGTCTGGGGGACAGAATTGGGTAACCTAAATCCAAATTGCTGGCCAGGTGTAGCTTGGGCAAACATAGGTTGTGAAGGGGGGAGCAAAGCTGGGGTTGGCTCATGTATTTTGGGTGAGGTGGTATCTGCTGTTCTCCATAAATTGCACGAGCTAGCTCTGCCTGCTTCTTGAAATGAGGGCGCCATCAGATTGACGTCTTCCACCTGTGTCACCAGATCCATTTTTGAAGGTCTGGTCGAACGTCCGGTCTGAATGCATTCCAGCTCCCACATCTGGGCCAATTGACTGCCGACGCCTTTGCCAGAGCGCATGGAATGTCGTGCAGCAGTAGACTTGGAGAGAGGCTCATCTTGTTCAGATGTTAGCAGGCAACAACATGGCCTACGAGAATAGTACATACTTGTTGGCAATGTCTCAACTTGCTTGGCAGTCCTTTTCCTGGGTTCCATTGACAGGGCTGGGGAGAAGCCTGTATTATCATTGTTGTCATTGTATGTAACTTTGTGCTTCATCATTGTCGAGGGATGGAAGAGGCAAAGGAAAGCATAAGCTGTTTTTCGCCATCTTGTAGTCAGACGTTAAGTGAACGCATGTTTTTTAACGTCACACCGCCAAGATTTGTCATACATATTTGAATCAGAACAAACAACGCCAGAGCTACAACAGGTAAAGAATACGAATGAAGTACGTCAAAACGGCATAGTGTGACCGTGTAAATGACCCATCCCACTGCTACGCTCTTGGTACCTCGGAACTCCACTTGATCAATCAACAAACTGAGGACCCAAGTTACTTATTTGGTGCCTTTTCAAGGGCCGAGATTCAGCCTGAGGTTCAGTAGCAACACGTTTAGAACAACTCCCTGACGATGACTTTGACTTCTGTGGAAAGGAGTCATCGATCCCTCTGGAATTCAAGGAGTCACCGGAGTGCTTGCCTTGTCGACAGATCATGTTGGGGCATGGAAGGAAATCTAGGGACGGTGAAATAGTTGGAGAAGGGAGTGGGGTATTATAAGGATTGGTAGCTTCAGGATAGGGAGCAATGAGGAAGCTTTTTGATCATTGAATTGCTGAGATCGTTTCTTTGCTGGTGCGGCCGAGGACATTGGGAGGTCAAGCTGTTGATATAGTTGGGGAGTCGGGAGAGATGCTGATGACAATGTGGTAGCAACGAGCTGGGGTGTATATGAGGGGGCAGGCCCAGGGATAGACGTTGACTTGGATGATTGGGGAGCTGCAGACTCCTGACAGCCAGAATTTCTATCATCCCAACTCTCCCAGTGAGAAGGCAGGAGCTCAATGATTGCTCGGGCAACTGTAGCAATAAATGCGGTATGCGTGAATGTAGAGTTTGATCCGAATTTACCGTTGGTGTCTGCTTTGATAGATAGAATGAGTTCAGTTCATACGAAGTTGAGCAAAGGAATGATAGGACAAAAGTATGGGGAGATATTTGGTAAAATGAGTGTTGTCCAGCCGAGCTCAGATTGAATGACCAGGGTCTTCTGGATAGAGGGCTTGAAGATGGCGAAGAATGGGTCAAAACAGGTAGCCAGCATGTCATCCAATTTCGGATTCTTGGACTGGTCAAACAAGAGACACCCCAAGCAAGACATAAAAGAATGATTCTAAATTGTGCTTGGGTTTGTGATCCAGGGGTTGTCCTGGGCCGATGTGACTGAGCTCTGCGGCCATCCAAGACCACGTTCCCTGGTGTACGTTATAAGAACATAAATGAAAAGAGAGAAAAATGCACTGTTTGATGGAGCTTGTCATTTGCATCGTATATGGCTTTTGGTAGCATGTCTTTGGCCATGGGTATGATGATATTATCTGTGCTTTTCAACTCATTCAATGGAACAGAGATAATGCAATCCTCCCACTTGACAGGGACCGAACCGACTGAACTTTGTAAACCTCTTGTTGTATGTGTAGGAAACTCAGGCTGGGATGGTGGAGTGGAGTGAAGGGAATCATCCAACAAGAAATCGGGATGATCAGGGGTGGGAGCTGTGTAGCCCCAGTCAGCCAGGAGACCACGGCGAGGGCACCACTTGTCAATCAAACCATGAAGGGTTTGGCGATGATTTTCAGCATACTCGCTCCCTATTTAGGGTAGGCTCTGCAGAATATCTTCAAAGAGTCTTCTTTTCGTCCCCAGTGCAAACAGAAGGTTAAAGAGGCTGACGTCATGATGGATTATTTTAGCAAGCTTCAGTGCGTCACGATGTGCTAAATGACATTTGAATAAGAGACGACGGTATCATAACAGGACTCACTCGTTATACAATCCAAAAAACCAACGAGGAGCTCAGCAAGAGAAGAGAATTCAAATATAGGAAAACCTCTGGGCATTGTTACCAAGTGGGAGAGGACGCATAGCTGGTACCAGGGTTTGTCTGGAAGTGCGCCGAGAAGTGCATGGAGTATATGGGTTGAATTCGTGATGATTTCTTTCATGATGGGGTGTTCCATTTGCACAAGCTGCTCGCTGATTAGTTGAGGTACCCTGGCTACCTGTGCGTCATTCAACATTGCCAGAAATTGGCCCTCAGTATATCGTCTCAGAGGGTCTGTGAAACAATCCTTGACAACGGCCTCCTGCTCCACTCCTGACCAAGTGATCTTGCCACTCCAAACAGTTGTCCCCTGGCCATGTAAAGAGCCAGATATGAATAGCAGTTCGTCGGCATTGATTGATGTCTCTGTCCTGTCGAGTAAGCTCACCTCAATATCTCTCATCCTGTTCTTATGTAACTTCGTGAACCTTAAGGTTGAAGCTGAGAGTCATATGTGGAGCGAATGTAATGCTGAGCAAGATGCAGAGGAAAAGTTTGGGTGAGTTGTGCATGTTAATGGGATGGGTGGAGATTAGTGTTTTAAAGTCCGGTCCGGTCCGGTTTTTTTCGTCCAAATTAGGCAACCAGACCAAGACCGGTCCAAAGGGCATCCAAAAACCTTGCAACTGGCAACTGGACCGATCCGGACCGGTCCTAATTCAGCCTACAAGGCAACCAGACTGATTTGGACCGGTTGCGACCGAAACTGGTTCGCGCGCCCCTTTCCTGTGGGAATTAGGCTTAGCGATGGCTGTACAATAGTTGGATAAGATTCTACACTAATTTGTCATCAATTAATCTCGCGAATCGACCGAGAAACGGTCGAGATATGATTATTTTCGGCCGACATGTCATTTTTGAAGAGTATATTTTTGTATTTCAGTCATATCTGGCTCAAAGAAATTCAGAAAAATGCGGGAAAATTACGGAATCACTATATATAGTAGTATACATAGGGGGTGGCTGTACACCGGTTGCAACCAGTTGCAACCAGTTGCCTAAGGTTCCACCAACCCAGGCAACTGCAACTGGACTGGTCAGGACTGGTCGGCAACTGCAACTGCAGTCCA